>WJFB01004135.1:0-10918 GCA_009870185.1 Pygmarrhopalites habei | reverse complement strand
TTCCTTCAATAATATTATGTCATTTCTTAAATTACAAATATTACCTGAACTGGGAAACCGGTAGAATCCTTAATTAAATCCACAATCCGAGTTTAATTGTTTCTTTAATTGTGACTAGGGGACTTTCGTGCCAGAGCAAATTCAAAAATCACTCTATGAATCCCACGACTATTCAAACTACCGGTCAAAAAAATATTTTTGATTAGGTGACTAAGAGTCTTGGTCATTTTTGTTGGCAATACCAAGTTGGTATTCTTTTTGACGTAGACAGTCCTCTCGTTCAAATTCTCGTTTACATTATACAATTAACTTTTGTTGCAAGAATGTTGAGGAGTATGTGTCAAAGTATTTTGTCCAACTCGTGGTCAACTTTGGATACTGTTATGAGAATCCCTCAAAATGTGTCATGTATTTCTGTTCGCTTCAGATATTTCAAAGACAAACCAATGTTACAACGACGTTGGGGTTACAAGGACAAGGTATTTTAGAAATAAGTCATCAATCAATGAATCTATTATCGATTTAGTATCGAGTTTGGCAAAGATTTTTTTTTAATCGGAAAAATCTTTGCCAAACTCGATATTATATCGGGGTTGTAGAATTGTAAATATTTGAAATAATATAATTGTTATTGGTTTATTATTATTCAGTTGGCTTGGCGTGGACTATTACCACGGCTTGAGACGAGAAGTAGAATACCAAAACCCATGTACACCCCATCGTCACCTTGGACTGAGAAGAGAGCACATTTTGGTCAAAATGATTACATTGACATATTAGGTGACCCTAAGATCCACCCCGTTATGATTTCTTACAATGTTCCTGCATGGTTACGAGGTTTTTACGGCAATGAGTTTCAGGTAAGCATAATATAATATGCTCGCATTTTTTCCTTTTAAACACAATAGTATTTAAAGTATTATACTTTAAGTATAGTACTAATTTGAATGTTCTCGTAAATTCTTAGACGCTGATTCGGAGACGCCAGTTTTTTGGTCCGAAAATTAGAGCGGTATCCAGTGTTGGATTTGGTCATCTAAATAAAAATATCAAATATCAATACAAATTTCTTAATAAACATCAGCCTCAAGATAGAATGCCGAGAGCTTATAGAGAATACTGGAAAAATAAATGAAGAGTCATGTCCGCTATATATCTTGAACTTTACATTATATCGTTAATCATTTGTATAGAGTAGTCATACAGTATACTATGAACAAGTAAAATGAATTAAAAGTTTGTTGTTTTTTTACAAAAAAAGTCATAATTTCAATTAGTAAACATTTTGGCCGACACAAAAAATCCTATGTTGCAACATAGCACAATTGCATTGAGTGAAATTTCTATGTGGCCAGCGTAGACGATTATTGTCCAATTCTATTGGCTGTGTTTGTGCTTCAAATACTAAAAAAAGAAAGAATTTGTTAGCACATGAAAATAAAGTTATTATCATTATCTTCTGATGCAGTAGGCTTTTAAAGTAATTTTCGTTAGAGTTTTTCCGTGAAAGATGAATAGTAGTGACGGAGATTGGATTTGTGGCGACCCAGAGTATGTTTGTCGAGTTGGATATTTAAAATTTTGACATTTATTTGTTGAAACTTGTATTACTGGATTTTTCTAAATGTTGATATATCTTTATTCCACTACAGATGTGCCAATCTTAATTTTGCACGTCGTGCGGCATGTAATCGATGTGGAAAGGATAAGGTAAAAGTGTTGCCACGACTGATTGTCACATTTCAGAATCCGGCAATAATGCAAGATATTTTTCTTTGCAGATTGAAAGTTCATCAAAGTCAAAAAAACAAATAGGTGTAGAAATCGGAAAAGCTGCAGCAGAGAAGAGTCGTGGTTTGTTTAGTGCCGATGACTGGAGTTGCACCAAGTAAATAAATAATTTGTTCAACTGTTGAACTTCAACATGTCTTTAATATTTTCAATATTAACCTTACTGTGACAATACCGTACTTTCTCTCTCAGATGTGGCAACGTAAATTGGGCACGAAGACAATCCTGTAACATGTGTAATGCCCCGAAATTTGGGGAAGTTGAAGAGCGAACGGGATTAGCCGGAGGTTATAATGACCGTGGGGTGGTGGAATACATTGAAAGAGATGAGTCTGATGATGAATACGATGAATTTGGTAATGTTACTACATAAATAAATCTGTGTATACTGAGACACTCTCTCCAAGCGTTCAATGGAGATATTCAAAAAATAAGTTAATGATGATCTTTTTTTAATTAGGTCGTAAAAAGAAAAGGTTTCGTAGAACGACATCCGAAAATGAAGATTCCTCATCAACAGCAAAACCTGAAGATGCTGTTTCTAGTAATTTAGCACAGAAAAATAATGACATTAAAATGAAAAAATCTACAGAGAAAGAATTACCGTCACTAAAATTATCGGAAAAAGATAAGGTAATGTTATTATTGTCATGTAGTATACCTACAAATTGTCACATTAGAAATACGTGTATTTCATAAACTCTAGCGTCCCGAAGAAGCAGAGGAGGAGGAGGAGGACCAAGATGAAGATGAGGAGGAGGACGACGGTATTTATTTACTTATTTAACACTACAAAATCAAATATGTGTGTAATTTTTTATGAGAAAAACATCAATTTCCCGTCCCGTTGTGTACCCCGTCCACTGAACCATTTTGTATAAGCCACAGGGTTCATATGAATCTTCATACGTTTTGCATACCCAAAAAACTATTAGCACTGGTTTTTAATTGTTTTATGTTGATTAATTTTAATTCTCAGATGAAGATCTTGCAAAATACGATCTGTTTGGAGACGACGACAGTGACGATGACGAAAAACATGAAAAAGACGATAAAACGAAAGGTTTATATTTTAATTCTTTTTTCCAATTCATGAATATTTTTTTTTAAATAAGTACATTGTACTAATTCACAATTTGTCGAATTTGTGAATGACAACCAATGTGTTTTTCCTATTACAGGTCAAAATTCAAAAAAGTAGCTATGCATCATGATTCATGAAAGTCCTATACATTTTCCACAAACTCGCATAAGGTATGGGAAGGACTATGTGTGTGCTTCCCTTTGTTGTTGGTAAAATCTGGGATTTGGAGAGAGGTTCTGTGTGTATTGATAATTAAGCCTGCTACTACTACTCCCGTATGTGTTGATTTTATATAGTATGTATAATGATTCGGGGTCATTCTTTCAAGGAAAAATTTATTATTTTACTCTCAAACAATAATCATGATAAATTTTTACTTAAAAATAATTGTGTATATTATGCTACATACATATTGTGGACATTGTGTATTTTATTTTTTATTCTTCTTTATTCCTCCTTTATCTCTCGACACATTTTTTCTCGAAAAATAGCAAAAACAAACTTGCCCTTATGGTTAACGTGAGAGTTAAAAATACCACCTTTATATCTACTAGATAATATTATAATATAGACATCATATAGTTAGAAATATTATCAACTTACTAATTATCATTAATTTAAAATAAATAAGCCATTTATATTTATATAGTTGTTACACAACAGAGACATTACTACAATAAGTCATACCGTCGACAGTAAAACAGAAGACAAAAAATCCAAAGACTTTGAGATGAACGTTGAATAATTGAATTGGCTGACCTCAAAGGATGAAGGTCACACCATGTCAACATGAAGAGGGATGTGATGTTGCGGTAAGCATCTTCCGCCTTAGCATCACACGAGGACAGTACTGACTCTTTGATACATTGCAATTGATTTTTAAGGTCGTGACAAACTTCTGGACCTATTTTTTTTATTGTAAAATAATTGTAAAATAGTGAAAGAAAATATATTGCACATCAAAAAAATACATACCACACATGTAATACTGTACGAACCTATTTGTAGTCGTAGGATTTTCAACCACAGGTGTGAATCTCCAATCATGTTGTTTGGCATGTAACAGGGGGACCTACATCTCAATTCATTAAAGCATTTTTGGGATGAGCATCTATTATAATACCTAAGTATGCTACTCGTTCACACATAAATGAGTGGTCAAGAAAAGGACATTGTAGACATTTATTTCGTTCTGACTTACACGGGCTTAGTTCGTAGGCACTCTAAACATTCAGTAGCCTCCAGTAAAACTAAAAAATATAAAACTGATGATAGAAATTGCACTGATTAACGGAGAAACTACCAGGTTTCAGTTTAATAACTTGTATGACTTCTCATTAATTGTAATTTACCTTTGAATCGAGAACGAACTTCTTGATGACTGTCATCAATAGGTAAAGATCCTACAAGTATTTATTAGTAATTTAATATGAAAACGAATCTACAAAACAAATAGTTTTCATAGTCATGACCTTTCAGTAGTCACTATTCATGACTCACCAGGTACTCCGCAAAGCCAACGTAGAATTTTCCTGGTTTGTGAGTAAAAAATATATTAAGGGCTTTAATTTAAGTCATTGCCTTAAAGGCAACTACAAAGTAGTGTCCTTCCATACGAGTTTACCTTATTTATTAATTTTGACCTTATAGTCATGTCTTATTTACCGTAAAGAGTACAGCAAATGGCGAAGATTAAAGAAAGCATTCAGCTGATCACATTTTGGGAGCTCTAAACTATATATAAAATGAATATGTAGTCAGATATGACTCGAATTTTAATAATAAAATTATTAAGATTGCTTTTACCTAAGACAGTCGTGAATACCGTAAAGTTGTCTACAAGTACTCTCTAGTATTGGCCCATCAACCATACTGTGTGCCAGCAAACCCTTTCTGAGTAGTAATTAACATCACTCTTAGATAATTTTCTCTTTAAAGAGACTCTTATTAAATTGTTATACACGTCTTATATGTAATCTGTTGATTTCACCTGCTTTGACAAGACTCGCTGTCATTGCGGTCCGACACTGTCGGACGGGGATACATGATGACGGACAAAACTGGATAGTCTTTCTCCATGTAACGGTGTAGGCAGCTATTTACATCTTGAGACTCGTTTGAACAACGTGATCCTGGCCGAGTAACTGAACAACGACAACAAGAAGATGGATTATCATAGTGAAAGTCAACAATTTTTTGGTTTTATTTTTATTTGTTTTTTGAAAGGTCCCAACCTATAATTCCATACGAATTAACGAAATTCACACAACAAAGAGTCAACGTTATTATAATAATCGTTATGATGAAAGCACAGTGAAATGACATGGAATTGTCTCTGGAATATTAATATTCGATAGTGTGTGTTATGGGTTTTGAGCATAGGACAAGACACAAGTCGACGTCGTCGAGGGAAATAATGTTACTGAGTCAGTACATACTGCTGACTGCATCTTCAAGGAAAACAGACTAAGAATAGTCCTTAGATATAACCGGAAGTAGTTTTTTTATCTGCTTCGTGTCTCTTTCGCTCTCTTATACAATGAAAGTATCTTTTTCTACATGATCAGACTATGTATTCATGAATATGCATGTACCGTATTAAAGTACATACAGTATGTAAATACTGTACTGTGTGCCCAAAAGCTCTTTGTACATGCATGTATGGTCAAATGAATTGCCAAATTATTCCAATAATCATTTGAACTTTTAGAATGATACCAACACAACAACAATGCAACAGTGGTGAACCATAACACTGAAAAATAGTAAGGATTGTAAATGTGTGCAACTTTTTATAAGCTTAATTTGCCTACAGGCAGAAATACAAAGTGATCTCGTCTCACCATTCTAAGTACATAAAGCACAGGGCTCGTGTGTGATTTTCCGTTTTCATCAGTGATCTCCGGGTAAATTAATGTATTCTAACTCACATCCGGACATACTTACTTTTTTGTTCATTAATTTTTCCTTTCATTCTGTCCGGTGTGTTAATTTTTTTTCTCAAGAATTCCATCATGAATTTATAAGACTTATTTACAAGAACATGAGATTAATAAAAAATAGGAAATTACTTGCCAGTTTTTTTACTTCAATAAATCTAGTACTATCAACTGGACATTTCTGAAAGTTTTGGGTAGAATATGGGATGAGATTATAAGATTGAAGAAACAATTGGGCCAAGTCATTAGTTAAAACTTAAAAGGTACACACGCTAAAATCCTTGGGAATTCGTATTACACGTTGGACCTCTATCAGAATCGAAAATGAATAGGAAGTAATGAGTACTTAACATTTGGTTTTTTTGTCAAAGAAACTATTGTTTTCAACTTTACTATCATCATTTCTTACTTACAAGTTGTTACATATAATATAAATATGTATTATATTTTCATCAATAAATTGTTGTAATCATTTTGGACCAGAGATCTTTGTGCCTGGTGGTAATAGGGAAGGGGGAGTATCATCGGCTACCGATGGTATATCCTTGAATAATATATTTTTCCTGTCTAACGTATCCAATAGGTCTTGATCAGTAAATTGAATATGTAGGGGAGGAATTAGAGCCGCAGCAACAGAACGCTTCTCTACACTTAAGAAATTAAATGTACTGCAAGCTTTCTCCGTGGGAAGTACCTCCAGATTAATTCCTTTCCTTTTTAGATCTAACATCCAGGACATGTCCATCCCTTCCGTTGACCCACCAACTCCCACAACTAAAATATCTGTCAAGGAAAAGTAATGTTGGTTAAACTTCGGTAGGTAGTTTCACACGCACCTTCACTCGAGTCAAACAAAAATTCGTACGTAATGGAACTGGAACTTGTGTGAATATTTATTCAAGAAATGAAAATGGTGAAATTACCAATACGAGGTTCAATCACAGAAAACATGGACAAGGAGTCTACTGATATTTCTTCTGCTCCTGCAATATTCCAGCATAAAACTGTCTTGGAAAATATGACAATGGGACCGACGACGATAACTCCATTATTTAGTCGAAATCCCATCTGAAAAACATAGAATTCTAACATCTCAACATTGTAATAGCTATATTATAGAGTATTTTACATACATTGGAAAGAAAGTTTGCCAGTTCTAGCAGTATTTAATGACTTTACCTCACTATAAGAATTAATCATGAGTGGAGCGTATTCTTCCATATTTAGGATTGTCACAGTTGTTTTACCCTCTCCTCCCTCAAATGCAGTGATAGCAGGGTACCCACGTCGTAAAGGGATTTGATGTCCAATTTTTGTGGGACTTTGTCGAAATAAACCATTTTGTGTAACTAATCTAGAGCATAATCGAAAATTGGAAAAGAGTCGTGACATTTTGTATGTCAATATTTATAAACTGTCTTTACACCCTTTCGAGAACAAACTTGACAAGGGATACATGTACACAGACACACCCACCGAAAGCTATTTAGAAAAATTCAGAAAGTTTTTCGAAAAAAAAATTTCATTTCAAACAGACTATTTGCCTCACAAGGACCAAGGAAAGAAATGACATTTTCCATACACCCCATATGGATTATCGTCTCTAACAACAAATTGTCTATTTTAATTTTTGTAAGTAAAAATGCCAGTTCTAAAAGACAGCTGGTTAACTGACAGAACAAATAAATAATTAATAAATTATAAAGTTTCAAAGGTATTTACACAGTTTTGTTCACCTTGGCTGGTTCAAATAGAATTTAACATTGGGCTTTTTTTTACTTAGTCTACAAATTGACTCAAATGAAAAAGTTAATTTTAAGGATGGAGAAGGCTAAAATTGAGGATGGAAATCGTAAGTAAATCTTCATTATTGACAATTATTATAAATAAGACTATTGTCCCTCATTGATCTTGTTTTGTTTTTCAGCTAATGCGGTTCTCAAATATCTAAGTCTAGTCACTTTGACGGTGCAAAATGCAGGTATTCAAGCAAAATATGTTTATTTTGATTTTTTCATCATTTAATCATGTTACATTCCATGTACAAAGTGTGATTAATCCACGATAACTTTTAATATAATTTCCAGCATTGGCATTATCGATGCGTTATGCCAGAACTAGACAAGGCCATATGTTTCTTTCATCGACCGGTACTTTTTTGACATGTCAATTTACGATGAAAAGATCTACATAAATAGCTATTCATTCGAATGGACACTATTTTGCAAAAACATTTTAATGGTGCCAAAACATTTATATTTACAGCGGTGCTGAATTCAGAGATTGTCAAACTGATTACATGTCTATATGTGGTATACCGTGATCATGGAAGTGTATCACAATGGGTCACAGCATTAAAAACGACAATAATTGATCAACCAATAGATACATTAAAAGTTGTAAGTCTCATATATACATAATAAAGTAATTTTCCATTTATCTATTGCTGTTATTTAGTGAATTGAAGCTTCAAGTGAAAAAAATGTCAATTTTTTGTTACAGTGTGTGCCTTCTTTCGTTTATGTTGTACAAAATAATTTACTATATGTGGCCGCTACGCATCTTGATGCTGCAACCTATCAAGTAAGTAAAAACTAAAAATATAGAAGTACATAGTATCATCAGTTGGATTTTAATGGATTATCTATATCACAATCACAGATTTAACTTTGACGATAACATGGTATTGCAAAGAGCTGGTATTAATGATAAAAATTTTTTTTCTCTTGACAAAATAATTTTAGGTGACCTATCAATTGAAAATACTGACGACAGCAGTATTTAGTGTGGTTATTTTACGTAAAAAATTGATATACTTTCAATGGGGAGCTTTGCTTATACTTCTTGGAGGAGTCATACTAGTTCAACTTGCTCAGACGGAAGAGACACATCACGTTTTGACAGAGAATGGAGAACAGAACAGAGTGCTCGGTTTTTTAGCAGCCATTGCTGCATGTTGCTTGTCAGGATTTGCGGGCATTTACTTTGAGAAAATTCTTAAAGGCTCCAATATTTCCGTCTGGATGAGAAATGTTCAACTTTCACTTTGTTCCATTCCTTTTGCATTTATTACGTGTGTGTTCAATGACCGAATAGCTCTAGTGGATAAGGGGTACTTTTATGGGTGAGTGTGTCACATTACATTATGTAATTTTACATTTGTATTCATTTTGATAGAATAATACGCACAAATATTTCCATGGGAAGGACTTACCAAATAATCATTCGCCTCAATTTTGATTGACAGGTACGACTGGTTTGTGGTTTATCTCGTAATTTTACAAGCTTTGGGAGGACTCTTGGTTGCAATGGTAGTCAAGTACGCTGACAATATACTAAAAGGATTTGCTACATCCCTTGCCATCATCCTCTCATGTGCCGCATCCATCGTCTTTTTTGATTTTCAATTGACTGCCCAGTTCTCTTTCGGAACACTTCTTGTAATATCTTCAATTTTCCTGTACGGCTACCAGCCTCATACTCCAGGCAAACCATCTCCAATCATTGGTACGTACTTACTTAGATTCATTCTAATATCTTTGATTAGTTTTTTTCCAGTTTGCCAAGGATTATACATACTCTAATGCATTTGGTTAAATTACATCAATGACACTAATTGTACTTGTTTCTGATATTTACAGCAAAGGTCTGACTGTCTAATCTCAACAGAAAAGAAATTTTTAGTACTTTTGTGTACGGTACGAATGTACATAACATATATGACTATTTATTTATTTATTGAAATAGTAATTTAGGGTGTGCGTCTAAATACACAAAATCTATTTTATAAAAATAGAATTCCGAATACATGTACTGTAGAACCCCCATACAGTGGTATCTCAAGGGACGCTATGTCTATCGCCACTATAGGGGGTCACCACTGTATTTCATTTCATTGCCTTTATTAACGTGTTAAGAACAGGTCGCAATCGCGAAGATAGTATAGTGGTAGCCCCTCTATAAAGGCTAAGCATGGTAATGTTTACATATTACAGAGCTTTAAGCTCTAATAATATTAACTGAAAATAACAGCCTATTATGCACAGTATATCCAAATAATGTTGTAATGAAATTTACATAAAATCAACTTTTGCATAATTACAAGAATACAATTAGAATTCCCTAATGAGTTCAACATTTTTACACACTATGTTGTGGACCCTGAAAAAAATCAGTCAACTTTTACTGTCGAAGGCCTAGACTTTTAACACGAGCAACCAATTTTCTAATGCTCATTTCTTTCCCATTTTTCATTAGCTTGTGTGTGTGCTCTCTCTGAAAATGTGTATTAGACGGAAAAAAGTCATTCTTGCTACATTATTGCATTCCATGCAAAATTCGAAGAAAAAATATTGGGTCCATTCAACCAATAAAATTAGAAAGAAACTAGGAGATCACATTAAAATAGGTATAAAATACAAAAAATTATTAAATAAAATGATTGATTTTTGAGAGTAGTGTGTCTTTGGATTCTGTAAAGTGGAATGAATTGCCAACGAGAGAGAGAGAGGGAAAAAAAAGTTCCTCTCAGCATTCATTTCCGAAAAAATATGTAAAAATATCCATATTTCTGAGAATTGGGGTCCCCTGGGGTTCAGGTCAGAGAACACTTAAAATTGTCAAGTCTTTCCAATTCGACCCTAAACTGCTATTAGAGTCCGTGTGAATGCTAGTTTACGTGCAAAGAATTTTTTAGCTTATAGACGAGGTCCATTCCTTATAACATAGTAAACCATGTGACCACGAAAAAAGGGCCAAACAAAATAGGAACAAACTTGATGAGTCGATGATGACTAAGGGCCCGCGAAGGACTCTCAAAGCATGTGAACATGTGTGTGACTCACACACATGTTTTGCCTTTTTATATTTTGCCTTAGAATATTTGCAAAAGAGTCAATTATGGGTGCCAAATCAATATTTAATTTTGTTGGACCATGGTTAGAAGATGTCAAACTTTGGCCTCCTTTAACCTATTAACATTAAACAGACATTAAAGGACATAGAAGATTTTATTATCCATAAACCGACAGTTGACTCTTTGCCATCAGAAGAAGCTTTTAAAAGCCGTGGAGCCTTTAACTTCCTGGACAGCGGAAGGGTAACT
>WJFB01004134.1:0-10921 GCA_009870185.1 Pygmarrhopalites habei | reverse complement strand
CCACAAAACTGAAGCCACAATGTATCACAGACAAGATTCAGTACGAGAAAAGCAAGAATGAAATTGTCTTGGAATTTGCTACTTCTCCCAAAGTACAAAAATGTGACCGTCCCAAGTGCACTGTCTGTACAAGAATACTGGCTAATTTTTCCAAAATTTCATATAGAGGATATTCATATGAAATAACTGATAAATTTACTTGTCAAGATGTAAATGTGTTGTATATGTGGATCAATACAAAGACTGGTCGCCCAATCTACAAGAAATATCGATTTTGGTATCACAAGTATGCGATTATACTACAGGATGACTGGTTATAAAAAGGGAATGAAAAAAGGAAAATACAGTAAGTGTGTGTGTATAATATAAATGTATTTACATTTACTTTACATGCAAATGCAAGTCTTCCTTTGTATATTTTTAATATTTTTTTGTCATTCTATTTTGTAGTTACCAAATTGTTCAACAAGTATAGCGACGACATGAGACTTATTCCTGTTCTCAAAACTGACGATTCCATGGTCCCTGATTCCCTTGAAACAGCTGAGATTAATTTCATACGGGATTTTAACAACAGGGCCATTTTAGATGGAGGGTCAAACATACAGAAAGGGGGAAAGAGGATTGAAAACATGCCTCCGTGGCTCAAGAATTGGCTAAACATACGTGATATGATAGAACCTACTGAATAATATACAGATTGATATATTATGCCTATTTTTTGTGTTTACATTTCGGACATTATCCTGTTATTTATTTCTTCCAAGATGGTCAAATATTTCTCGTTAATTACTAATGTTGTGGTTAAAGTAGTATTTAAACAGGTAGATTTTAATACCTAAATTTAGTAGGTCAACTTCTGGTGCTGAGGCTGTTCGAGGAGATGAAGGTGTTCCCAATGCACAAGCCCCTTCGATGTAAGTCTCCGCAATTGAGGATGATCGGTGATCAATCTATTGACAAAAAATAACAAACACAAAATGTTATTTTATAATTTCAACAGAATTGATATTTTTGTAAAAATTTAGTAACATTAAATAATCGTACCTTTGGAGCTGAAGTCTCTGCGGCTCTAGTTGCAAGAAATTTTTGTTGGAGTTCAAGTTGTTGTTTAGCTCTTTCAATTTCTTTCTTCTTTAAATCGAAAACAACTTGGAATAAATCTCGCATGGCTAGAGAAATAAAAAGAGTAACAGATTAAAATTCACTGTATACATTATTTCAAGCAAAGTGTCTGTAAAAATGGCATTAACACACTTTACCTATCACAACTTGGTTCGCAGATTTCTCCGTTTTGATTCCAAAAAATCGATGCCCCATGTCTGGCGAGCCAAAAATGTAGCCAAATGCACGGGCGTCCGTCAAATCTTGGGCGATGAACGATACTTGCAAAGAGAAAATAATACCAAATAATTATTAATACCGTTAAGCAATAATAGCAATAACTAAATCGACTCAGTAAGTCCACTAAAAGCATCAGTAACTTACTTTTGTGAACTTGATGATGGTAAAGGCAATCCTATTAAACCAAAAAGAGACCATTAAATAAAAGGGGCTTTTAAAAATCTCATAATTCATTTTGGCCAACATCTAACCACTTAAAAACTTGTTTCACACACAAACACACTCGACCAGAGTGAATTGAATTGTCTTCAAATTCCATTAATAGTCTCATTAATTAATTACAAGTACAGTGAGTGAAGAAAAAACCATTTATATTATACTACACTCACCCCAGTCTTCTCATCCCTTATACGAAGGCCGTCTAATGCAATGTGTACAGTAATTTTCTGCTTGTGCTCTCCAGCTGCCTTCACAGCCATCTTTATGACAAAAATACACAAAACAATTCATAATTAATAAACCTACTTCATTCATGAACCATTATTGTGTCTTTCTCAGGACGGACAAATATTATTAGTGGGAGGGAAGACGAAATATAAAATTCAAATTCAATAAATATTAAATCAAATCCTTACTTTGAGCTCAGACAATGCTTCTTGACAAATTCGATCTCCTCGTGGTCCACTCACCTCCAGCACGCCAATCAATTTGGCTTTGAAAGATATTCCATCCCCGGCAAAACGAGCCGGGTCTTGCTTGTCTAAGGAAAGAAAAAAAAAGTTTCTTTTCGCACATTTTTGTTTCTGTACAGTATTTATTGTAATATTCAATTACATGCCATGCTGATTTATACAACCAGAAAAACAAATCCTTGATTCTCTTTTCAAAACAATCAATTTGTAGTCTGCTCCCTATACCATTTGATACACATACTATTGATACATTATTAAAGAAGGAGTAGTAGTAGTAGTATCAGTAATTTATCTCATACAGAGAGACTGAGAGATAGAGAGAGACCAGAACCTTCTTATTGTAGTATAACTTTTGTCTGATCTACTAGAATATTCCTTTAATTAATCCCACGCTCTAAAATAATCAGTGTAAACCTATTAATATTTGACTTGAGGACAACAACAACCAGGGCAGACCGATTGGTGTGTGTATCACATGTAAATTGCGCATTTGTCAGCTACCTACATCCTTTCCCCGACTAAACTCTTTTGACTTGAAGACTGTACTACGTTTTGACAAAAAAAGGAGAACGAACGAAAGAAAGGAAAACCATTGAATTTATTGATTTAAAATGTCCATTCCATCCTCTCAATAAATAAGTATGACATTAACGTTCTCTCATGCATCTGTCCTCACAGTTTACCCATCTCGTCCTTAAAAAAACACTCGAAAAAAGTCCATACACAACAGGAGGTATCTTTTTCAATTGCATCCTTCAGTGAAAATTACTTACTGTACCGGCTACTACAACAACACTTTTCTGAATTAAATATATATTCCCTCCATTTTGACATATATTTGAACTGCAAAAAGTACAAAACAGGTCAAGAGGTATTCTTATGATAGCATATGGATACTATAATACGATGTACACACACAGTTTTACTATTATTTAAATTCACTCTATCTTTTGCATTGTCCAATAAACCATTAATAATCCGTATTACCGGGTAACTACTTTTTTCAATATAATATTTTCAAGTACAAGTGTTTGTATGCTGCCTAACTCAACTCAACCATGATTATTCTCATGAATATATCCTCATTATTATTAACCTTCAGTACAGCCAGACACAATTTTCCTTCTCATATTACATTCGACATTTACCAATTCTAATCAATTTACTCAACTCGTCACCGCCATCCGAAATAAATGAAGGACACTCAAACATACATACAATTTTCCGTGGTCGGTCAGTTAAAAATTTAGTTTGCCCAGATAATGGCACTACAATGTACAATACTCCAATACTTATTATTAATTGACGTCTGTGTCCTCAAATTCCCATCAAATCTAATTAAAAATTTAATGACGGTTCGCTTCTCCACCATTCGTTTCTGTATCCGAAACAAGAATAAAATATGAGCATTCAATCACTCTATTCTCATTTCTTACTCCAATTCCTACACACACCCATCCATCCTACTCTCTAGTTTTCTTTCTTCATAACCTCCTTCAATATGCTATTAATACATATGAATTGTATACCAAAAAATACAATCAAATTGAAAACGATGACCCAATCCTCCCCAACATTAATCACAGACACTCTAATCTAAAAAAATAAAAGTACTATACAAATTATTTAAAGTTTACTTGCTACTAAATGAAGAACAATTAAATTTTATGTACAATAATATTTACACTTCAATGGACTGGCCCTCCGTCTCAGTGTTTGCATTGGCAGCATCCTTCTCACACAAAATCCCACAAAAGTAAGGAGTAGGAACAACAACAATAATAGTAATAATGGAAATTTAACTCAATTCTTGTGCACTCTCAACAACTATTCACTCCTCCTCCTTTACACACATACACACACTGTCACACAAAAATCCGACTTTTTTAGTGGTGTAAAAATGTGTTGACGACGACGACACTCACACTCTTGTCATCTTCCTCCTCCTCGTCCATCTCTCAACATAGTAAATCCCATAATAATAATAGTAGTAGTGTTGTAGTAGTACATGGATTTCTCAATGGAACAAGACAACCACATTTTTAATTGTCTGTTCAAAATTTTGATTTTTCTTTAACTTTCCTAATTACCTACCTAAAAATGTATGTATTCTTCAACGTGTAAATACGTGAAAAACCCCGGTTCTGTCATTAAGATAATAATAATACAAGACGACAATTTAAAAACCAACTTTTTCTTTAAATTGTTGGTCCGTCCTTTCTTGTAATTTTCCAGTAATTAATATAAACATTTAGTTAACACGGTCAAACCTTTTCCTTTGCAAACAATCACATTGCATTTTCTTTTTAAAAAAAACAAATTTCTCCAGTGATTTTCCATAAAAATCTATCCTAGATTATAAGATCATACTGTGGAAACACACACTACAGTTTTCGTTTAATAAATTACAATCCTTGAGCCTTACTCTGAGTATATCTCTTTTCAAAATATCCGATTCATTTCTAAATCCTTTCTCCTCCCACACCTTTCACTACTCCTAATACTAAATGTGCTATTATATTTACTATTATTACTCTCCAAAGTGGTCGGGATGGATAAACAGAGAGCAGCTGAGAGAGACAGAAACTGTTTTACTACACACTTTGAACTAAACAAGAGTCATCATCGCCTCCTCTACCTATCCATCTCACCGTGTGTGTATTTGTATGAGAGGATGTGTGTGTGTGACACTGTGTGTACTTTAATCTCAAGTGTATATATATAATTTGAGTAGAATGACAACAACGTCAACGTCCACGAAGACAAGAGAAAGATTGAGACTTGGGACGAGGAAGAGTGGGAGAAGAGACAGAATCCAAAAGTTGCAAAATTTTCACAGACCGCCCCTTCCCATTCAAACTCTTGACAAAATAGAAAATAGTTTACGGGGAGAAATTATGATGATGCTGATGACGATGATGAGATAGGAAATTCAAAGTATCAAATAGACGTATAGAAATGACAACCATTGATCCGTCGTCTGTAATTTTACAAGAAGACAGTGTTGTAGCCCGAGAGAGGGGTACGGGCACGACGAACCAAGCAGAGTAGAACCCGAATTCCCCGAATATGTACAGCGCATGAACAAAAACAGGGAAATCGATTTTGAAACTCACAAGTTCATAACACAACTTTCCACTCCATGTGTTTGCTACACTAGCCACAAGCTTTCCATGTGTGTGTGTGTGCATCTCTGTCAGAGAGAGAGAAAAGAAGGAGGGGGAGAAGAAGAGGAAGAAGAGAGAGATCCCACGTTCTCATATGTGTGTACACTAATAGGGACCCAAAATAGGAATACCACATTACCACCACATATTTATATATTGTACGATACAACAGGAAAAAAACCAAGAGTCGTGCTTCTATCATCCTCCATCCCTGTATACTTAGGCTAAGGACTCTTCCCTATTGCTCTCCTGACTTTCCTTTTATGGACTAAAATTAGTACAGAGCTGAATCTGCCTGGCTTTTTCCCTGGATCATACAAACCGGGCAATCTATGTGTCTACTATAGATTGCTCTATATGCTGTACATGAAGACAGGCTTGCGGTAGGGCATTGACTTCAGTCTGACTACAAACTTTGTACAAATTTTGTACAACGTATACTTCGTATACACAGTTAATTGAGCAAAGCTTTCTATACATTGATAGTATTGTTTTTAAATAAATCCTACATACCATAATATACACTTTTCCTAAAATACTCAAAGTATAAAAAAATCATATCATCAACATACACAAAAAATAGTACTCATTTACCCGCATTCACGTTACCAGCATCTGCTCCACTTGTTTCTTTTGTCTTTCCACCTGCATTCGCCGTAGATGAGGAGGAAGAGGAGGCTGTAACGGAGAGAATTTTGTCACGCAGGACACTACCATTGGAAGCGCCAAAACGTGAAGACTTTTTGAGTTTCACGTGCTCGCCGGCAACCACCGAATCCCCAGCTGTTGTAGTTGTGGAAGGTGGTAGGGAAGAGAATGATGCAGTGGTTGTCATACCGGAAGTGTCCGTAGTGGTCGTCGTCGAGTCAGCCCCTCCAGTTGTGGTCAGGGGAGTTTCACTCACAAATACTTCGTCTACTGGAATGTGTGACTTTGATTTGTCTGCTCGGCGAAGGCGAAGGGTTCTGATCCCTATCGTTTTGACCCAGGATCGATTTTTCTCTTTTTCCTTGGCCTCTTTGGCCGACTCAATTGCACCCAGGGATGACGAGTCAGGGTCCAATTGTTTGGAATTACTGCTACTACTACTTCGTCCTGACTTCATGGTGTTGGTGTTACTGTCACACGGATCACAAGTCCAGTCCTGCATGAAACAATAGAAATCAAAATTTACATTCGTATATTGTAGTAATAATGACAAAAAATTCTCTTCCATTTTTTACAGTATTTATATTATTGTCTACATTTTCTATCTCTTTTTTTGCTGTGAACTGTCTTACTCATTCCAAAAATACTGTATTCCCGTGGACGAGGGAGGAAAGGCATGGAATAATTTAGTTATATTATAACAGAATAAATAAATTGTGGTTACAAAATAAAAGGGACTCCGACACAATGGAAAAAATCCCTATAGACTTGTAAATTACCTTGGAACTATTTTGACTAGATAAAGTACTGCCATCAATACTACTGTCCACATTCATGTCATTACTGACTTTCTTCTTCTCCTTCGCATTTCGTTTACTTGTTCTGATCGGCATCTTTTAATTCCTCTTCGTCTTCTCTTCCACAAATATGGTTGTTTTCAATCTTGGTTACGAACAATCATTTAAATTTTTCGTATATTTATAAATTACGAATTCCTTCTTTGCATTGAACTTGTTCCCATCCTCACACACACTCTCATTTATAAAGAATATATCACATTCTTCATAATCTGGGCGACACTCTTTTTCTGTCCATCTGTAGAATCCCACAAACAATCAGCAAAACATTTTCTTCACACTTGTCAGTCTTCCCTTTCTGACAACTTGTGTGTACACGGATGATCAGGATAATTTCAATGTAAATCCCAGACCTGACCAGGTCAACAATTTCAGGTTTCTCCTTTCATAAAAACTATTTAATACTATTATATAAATAGGTATTATATAATATAAATCTCTTCATGGTGTGGAGGTCGTTGTCAAATTAATGAGACTTCTTCTGCTCCATTCCATTATTTTTTCCTTTTGTTTGCTAGGCCAATAATAGGTTCAGAGACTGACCGTGGATATTCAATTCATTGTCTTCGTTCCTTCAGGTTGTCACCTATACAAACAACAAACGAAATAATATTAGTTTTACATACCGAAGGTAAATTGTATAAATTAATTTAATATTGAGTTATTTGTATACACATCAAACGGTTTTAAAAAATAATATTCCTCATCCAAAATTCCTAACCCCGGCCATTACTATGAACAATTAAAAGGTAAAATTTCAAGTACAATGAAGAATTTGTATCACATTTTCTCAAAGATTATTCACTGACTATTCACATGCACAGAACAGCTAAAATTTTGAATGTGAGAGATGTATTTTTACACTACTACACTACACTTTTTATACTACTTACTACACTACATATTATAAATTTAAATAAAAGTGAATGAGGAGAGCAGGCTGGTCAACCACAAGAGTAACACAAGTCCTACACACCGAGTGACCATTATTAAACTGCACACAATATTACTCAAAATGTATTATTCAAACATGGGGAAATCATAAAAATCAACTTTGCGGAACGTATAATACACTAACGGAAGAAAAAATTATTTATATACCTTAATCAAATAAACCCTCTGCTCTCTATTCTATATATACACCTCAAATCTAGAGTAGATCAAGATTTAATTACTCGCCTTGGACTCGGCTCATATGTAATAGTACTCACAGTCGTACGTAGTGAGAATATATAAATCAAATAAAAAAAGTTCACAGTAGCTCCTGATGTTTGAGTAAGACAGGAGCACCCACAACAGTCAGTCAGTAATGTTGACTAGCTATATAAAAATGTACGTAGGTATTTTGAGAAAAAAAGCTTTAGGGATTGTCACCTTGCCCCTTCTGTCCTCTCTCTCTAGCACACAATGACGTGATGACATTAATTAAAATCACCCTCCTCAATTGTCCACATTAACATATTTGACATTGACGACCGATTTATTTCATTCTCTTACTCTCTCTCTCTCTCTCTTTTGCTATTCTATACTAATCTACATTACCATGTACGTGCATGTCGCATGTTCTTACGTTGGAAAATTGTGTGGTTCTACATTATACTGTCATCATAAAACCAGCCGTTTCAAATCATCATTATTTCCTCCTATCTATCCACACGATCCCAAAATTCAGAAAGCGGTTGAATGAATCGAATTTTCACACAACAACAACACGAAACTCCCGATTCCTCATTCTGATGTAATTCTGATGTATGGGTGTAGATAGGTGAGTATTAGGTGAATCTAATTAAATAATATACGCTCCAAAGCATGAATGCTCTCTTTCTCTCTCTCTCTGGATCAGACGAGGACATGAGTATTTGAATCAACACAGATTTCCTCTTCTCTTACGTGTCATATGGAAAAGGTGAAGGTAACCTACACTTGTCAAAGGGGAGTTTGGGGGGTAAACCACAATAACTCAACGTTGGGAAATCACTGTCAAAAAATGATAACACAACAACATGGATTCTGTACCTATCATACACACACAAACAGCAACCTTTTCCGTCCTTGTATTTACACTAAAGTCGACTCTCTTACTCTCTCTCTCAAATTTGACTCAAATCTTCAGCTCTTGGCTGCGTAGTCTTCGTCACGAAACCAACTTCTGTGCATTAGAGTCCTACTACTACACTATGTATGTATGTAGAGTGTGTAGGTGTAGAAGACCCTCGGATCCTCACTCCAAACTTTCTCTAACATAATATTCCAGGAGTAAGAGTTAATTTCAAAATTTAGAAAATTCTTCAACAAAATCTCCATCTTGATCAACTTTTCCGGGCGGTTCTCACCACCACCACTGCCACAATCTAACTGTGAGAGAGGCTGTGAGAGTCCAACAGCAACAATTCCGACTTGAGCCGACAACTCGGAACAAGAATACTGGAACATGAAAAATTTTAGAGAGTAAGAGACACACATACACATTACTAGTAAAAAGAAAGAGAGGCGAGTTTTAGGTACCGAATATACACGACATGGCAAGTCTCCTCCTGACTACTACTATGTACCACACTACTCTTTATCTCACCAAGGCCACTCACTGTGCCCTACATATTTAATAAGTCCAGTAATCACTCATCAGCATACATAGATAGATCCGACCGTCCTTCCTTCCATCCAAAAGTCCAGGATAAACACACACACACACAGATACACCCCAATATTGTGTTATTGTGACTTCCTCTCCCTACACTTTTACAACCATGGAATTATACTGGACAATATCTTATTTCCCCTGGACACTCATAACCCCACCGAACACCGGTCCATATTGCCAAATAATAAATAAATGTTATTTTGAGTCCATTCCCTCCACATGATAACAGACAATTACGTGTCTTATCCCAACCACGAGGATGACAGGGACAGTATATGTAATCCGTACTTATCAATACCTGTAATGACAGCCAAGGAAGAATGTGCATGTGTGACGGTCTCAATACCAGTGTAGTGAGTGGACGTTGTCAACCCACAATTTAACATCCATTCCACTCCGAGTCCTCCCTTCATACTACTATAACATCCATTATTGTTATTGTATCAAGTGTATTCTGTACTTCATTTCCCTCCCATACGCGGTTATTAGAATGTTTAGTCAACAGCAACAACAGAAAGTACAATCATTATAATTGCTCAAAATAAAGTCATCCAAAGGATGGTATAAAAAATGACAACGGCAAACTATAACAAAACCGACCTCACGTCTCCACTCTCCTCTCAATTATATGTAACAAACTTAACTCGACACAAGTTGTGCCGGTAAAAATCACACACACACACACCACTTAGGAGAGTGTAAGTGTACACCCTGCTTACGAACCTCTAATGGACATAATGGAAAATTGAATCCGATTTCCGGTGCCGCTTCCGGTGAGAGAAGGAAAACATACACATACACGTAGACACACATTAGTCGACAAAGTATTCCCCACCAGAAAGATTCTCAAAAGAGGAATCTATATGTGGCCTCGTAGTCGTAATGAAAACATAAACTAAACGTTCACGTGCTAAGGATCTTCATGATTGGACGATGATGAGCAATATTTTCTTTGAAGCACAGTTTTCGGTTTTAAGGAAAATGTCCCGAAATATTTAGAATATTCTCCATAAAAAGAACTTCCTCACAGTATAAGCACACAATTGTTGTAATCAATATGAAATATACATGTATATCCAAAATTATTTGGATACTATCGAGTCCTTTAGCATACACTTTCATGTATAAAAACTTTTATAAAAGTTTCACAATCCCTATTTTAAAAAAAGCTGGAAAAACATACGGAATCTCTTTCTCTCAATGAAAATTGTGAGTGACTTGACGTCAACCTAGTCTCTTTAGAAACATTGAGGGAAAGGAAATCTATATGCACACACACTGTCCCCCGTGTGTGTGTCACACACACACGACACACACAAATATACTATATGCAACGACGTTGTGGGATGAGAAAATGATTCCTCCCCGTCTGATAGTTTGCAAACCAATAATAATACAAAGTTTGTTCCCTTACCTTCCTGTCGACAAGACTACTACTAACGCAAGAGCAAAAGTTAAAGTACTAGTGTTAGTAGTAAAGTGAGGAGGAGGAGGAGAGTGAGAAACCCGGTATTATTTTGACCTGGAAAAACAGTTGCGCAATATTCTTCTTCCAAGAATATATTTCTGCTT
>WJFB01004133.1:0-10921 GCA_009870185.1 Pygmarrhopalites habei | reverse complement strand
CCAAAATGCACAAACAAAACGTCATTCATTCTCATCCCTATATTCTGCTACACGGACTTTCCTTCACTTTGCCTTTCTAACACAAATGTAGGCAACAGCCTAGTCATTCGGAGTAATATATCCAGGTACAATGTCCACACTTACGTCACGGAATCTAAGAATAAAGGCTGACAACACGCGTCAAAATTTGTGCAGAGGCAAGTTATTTCTGCAGTGAGTCAAGCAAGGAATTCTAAGAAAATTTGTGTGCTATTGAAGAGAGAGTCCCACTTTCTTTTACCATTCCTCGTACATTGAACTAAAGTTTGTGGGTGGATAAGTCAGTCAAGACTTTAAAATACACCATAACAAATGTACAGGTCTACTATATGTGGATGACAAATAAGTACATGTAATATGCAATGCTATAATAAAAAAAAATGCTTTTATTTTTATTTGAAAACTTGGAGAGACTTTGAGAAACGAGATTAGTGTCAAACAACGCAATAATAATTATGTAAGAGTGTAGACTGTGAATCCACGCAACTGTACTAAACAGACCCTGCTTCCCAATGTTTTGTTTCAAACTGAAAAAGAAACATTCACATTTCGACCCTGGATTTCGGGTTCTGTTTTAACTTTAAACTTTAAACTCTTAACTCAAAATTCATCCGTGTCAACAACAAAAACTATACTACTCTGATCCCAATGGGCAATCCTAATTCTGTAAATTCTGGAGTTTGACTTCAGAGAGTAATGGTTGTACAAAGACAAAATAATGTCAAAAAGTAAACGCCAACCAACCAACCCATCATAAAAACGAAGACGTTTCTCTCCCTATAGCCTATCATGTGATATTGAAAACCCAACCCGCCTCTCTCTGGGTAGTACACACTACTGCGTACGCTCTACACACACTGTCCTTGTCACCCTAGTCCTACAAATTGATGAGTGTAGGGAATATACTAAAAGTTCCCAAACAAACTACCGAAATGTGAAAGTAAATATGTACATATTACTTACAGACTGACTCCTAGATAGTAGTAAATACCAGTACATATTGATCCCCTTGTTAAGTACTGCTCATGACTCAGCCATATGGTTCATTAAAAAAGTATCCACTATAAACTCTGAGGGTACCTCAGATACCTCAGCACTACCTGCTACCTCCAAAGTTTCCGTGTGTTAAAGAACACTACCCGGAATCTGAATGAAATTCAAGGAAAGGTTTAAAAACTTTACATATCTCCAGGACGCCGTCTCCCATTCACAAAATTTTTCAAATAGATATAAAAGAAAAGCTTGTACTCATCTCCAGAAGCCGTGGGACGGTAGGGCCCAAACACACACACACACACTCTCTCTATCCACTTTTTCACGTACATACAATGAAACCAATACATAAAAGCTATGGTGGTCTATGATGCTTCTCTAAACAATAATATATTATTAGTAATGTAGTACGAACATGTATCCCCCCTGTACTAATACATATAGAGCCAGTCATTTAATACTATTTTTCGCTACAATTTATATTTAGGTTACAAAATTTTCCTCTTTCACCCAACATACAGTTTTACATGGGAAACTATAAGACAAGACAAGGAGCACAGAAATACACATGTGACCCTCTTGACTACTCTACGTATGAAGAAATGAAGAAAAAACAAAGATAGTTTCTTACACAAACTTACACAAAAAAATGACTATACACTACACATTTACACATGTACATTTGTACATAGTAATCTATTTATTCCTTGTTTTTATAAGCTGGAGGCGTATTCCACATTTTATTTTAACATTCAGCATAGCATCTACAAACGGTAGTCCGTTCATTATGGTGAGTATGAACGCTAAATATTATGATACGTCCAGACTTTCTGGAAGGAAGAGGTATCTGTTTAGTTAGTCTCTCTCTCTCTGTACATATTTCCCCCATGTCTCGAGACGCAGAAGATTTCCCAAGTTATGGTTCCATACTCCACACACACACACCATTATGAATGGAGACGACTAAAACAACAAGACATATCATAACACCAGCTCTTTTCTCCTAATCCTAACTACACAATCCATGTACATAATACCTGGTCATCTGGAATCTGACTTTGGCGTTGACTCAGTCTGGTTCAACGGTCCATGTTTATTTGTAAATCAACTAGGCTTCCCAATCTCAGTACATCCAACCAGGTTTCATACACGAGGAAAAATTGTAAACATCTCATGCACTGCCTGAGAGGCGGGATATGATTGCATAACTATTACGCACTACGGAATGACTCCCAATCACCTTATCCATGACCAAGTAGAGAGTCAACTCTTTATCCAATGATACGTTTCTACTTTCTAACTACCCGGGTACCTCGGGCCTCTTTTGCACAATTTAAACGAACGATGGCATGAAAACAACAGCCGCGAAATTCTTAACCTCCAAACATACCAGGAATAAACAATGGAACACTACTTGAATGTTGTGTATACTCACATACATCTCTTTCTGTCTCCCTTGACAATAGACTCATGTGGTATTCAAATATTCAAGAGGAGCCAACGTGAAAGAACTTGTAAGAAAATATGGGGCTTGTACGGTACAGCACAACAGTTTTTAAAGTTATAAACGACAATATGTTGGTGAAACAAGAGACTGGAAACGAAAACTCTGTGACTTAATCAACAGAGGAAGATGTACCAGAGAGAAAGAGAGAGCTCTTCTTTCTTCTAAGAATCTCTGGTCGCATCTTCTCATCTCCTCACAACATCAACACACACACAGTGACACACACTCTTCTTCATACTGTACAATGTGGGTGGAGAGACAAAGTTCCGCCTGAAAACCTCAAGTATTCAAAACAAACCCTAAAGATTGAATAGCAATGTAAATGCCCAGCAGTTGTGGAACGACCTATATATAGATGTTATGCTTGTAATCACAGTCAATCTCCATCCAGATTTTCTTACGCAAGTACATCCATATAGTATATCGTATGACGGTATAATATTATCAAGCTTTGAGAAAAAAAGACTAAGGGAACAAATGTTAAATCTCAATCTCAAGCTACAACAATTCTTTGCGTCATAAGCTCAAATTTTTCAGCTAGATAAAACTTTTATGCTTATGTTAATAATCACCTTTTGAGTAGATCGTAGGTAAACTCGAACCGCAACCAGGATTTGAATGCTACGTCAAAACTCAAGGTTATGCCGTTTTCTGGCGACTTTTGCATCTAAATAATTTTAATACTTGTAAGTAATACTTAGTAAGTATCTCCACTTATGTCGAGAATATTTGTTTGCTCAGTCTGTAAAGATTAGATGTGAGTGTAAGTAGAGCTGTCGGTATTTGAGAAAACCCGTAGTCCAGTGTTAAACTTAATTATAACAAAACATCAAATTTCCGGGCATGTTGACTGTTTCATTAACAATCCGGTGAAAAATAAAGTAGGAAAATGGTAAAACTTGGAAGAAAAAGTACTCAGTAAGGAGTCCTTACGTAAATTGAACAGTTGTAGCGTAAACAACAATCATTATAGAATTGTAAGCATTACAGTGTTCACTGAAAATAGTAAAATAGTGCATACTTACATGTGAACAGTGTGACAGTCCTCGATAAAGTATCCTCTTACTCTTCCTCAATCTCCAATTTTCTTTTACAAGAGGAATGTGTAAGGGAACCCTGGAGGTACGGAAATAAATGGGTTTGTCCAAAGGACCAAGACCAATTTCTCAAAAATCCCACTCAGAGACAACATTTTCATTCCGGAACGGGATGTCCACGAAATTGCTCTATTACGTCTTGTCCTATTACGGGCAGTGTAACCCATGCACAGAAATTTTAATTGTCAAAATTACTATTAAAGATCCTGAAGGAGCCAAACGTTCTTGACCGCACGCATCCGTTTGTTTGCATCCATTTGTTTAAAGGAAGGTACACAGAATAATCACAGATAAAATGGCCCTCTTATTCTTCTCGCGATATAAAATACTACAAAATAAATATTGGCTTTCCCGTACTATTTATTTACATGGATGGTGGAGCCTTCATTAAAGCAATGGAAAGATTTGGGATTTGAGTGGACGATGACTGTACAGGATCATCACCCTATAATATTCACATTGTATATGATAGTATAGTGTTGACAGAAGTGGGTGCAGGGTCTCATTCTGGCCCTCCACTCGACCCAGTGAAATTGAATCTCTACACACAACTCAATGGAACACCATCCGCCATACATATTATTCTAAAAAAGGTTTAAGAATGGCCCTGCGTTTAAAAGACCTGTTGCTCTTTTGCTGTCTCTTATTCCTTAGCTACCAATACACTTATTTAAGGGAAAAGAGGAATGGATAGGATGGTGTTACACTGAGGATTTTTCTCATCGATATCAACATCACTCAGTACGGTACAAACATCCCTTTGTTTACTGTAGAAGATACCGAAGAGAAACTGTTGGAGAGTACGTCAAAGGTAAATTTAATACACGCCCCATCGCACCTTTACAATTTCAGATAGTTATAATTTCATCTGCAGTTGTCATAACCAATTGAAGTAAAATAGAGTCCCCGCTGGTATTTACTCAAAAGGAGATTAAATACAACAATTACTCAAGAAATGTATACATTATGTTTTTGAGTATTTTCACATCCGTA
This sequence comes from Pygmarrhopalites habei, assembly GCA_009870185.1. Classification (NCBI taxonomy): domain Eukaryota; kingdom Metazoa; phylum Arthropoda; class Collembola; order Symphypleona; family Arrhopalitidae; genus Pygmarrhopalites; species Pygmarrhopalites habei. The sequence continues at coordinate 6,292 of WJFB01004133.1, read as the reverse complement.
ATTTTATACTTTCTCTCCATTCTAATCCGATAAGTGTCGTCACTCCTTTCCCAGTAAAAATATTAGTGAAAATCCTTTTAAATTCTAATAATAAATCACAACACAGCCAGTAACAAGGTGTTATTGGATTGTTACCTCCTAATCCATTTGTTGACATGACAGGACTACATTCAGCCTATACACCTTTTCAAAGGTGAGCTGCGAAAGGAGTAAACAGTGAAGTGCCGACATTCTCACTTTCATCTTTTAAAATAAGAAGGTAAAAAAACATGTAGGGACAAAGTTGGGCCCGAACACAGAAACATTTTAAAGCCGATCCTATAAATGAGAATGGTGATAGTTGAAATAAGTTTGGGAAACTAATTCTTATGATAAGACAATTGAACACAGAGTAGTAGTAGTGCAAAAACAAAACCCGGCACTTTCAATACTTTTGTCTACTCCAACTACCAAATGAAGAGAAGATTTGAGTCAAAAAACAAATTTTGGTCATAGTTACAACAACCATAATAATAATTGTGATGTTAGCACAGGACGTGACGACATGTAAATCCCCAAATGTAGAATACGACCACCATTATCAGCAATATTATTGTTTCATCTATGTTAGAACATGGAAAAATCAACATGGAAACGATAATACCACTACTCTCTCTCAAACACCCTACAATTTCACTTCAAACCTTTTCAATAAGAAACCCCCTATACGGCAGCAATAGCTTACAAAAGCTGTTCAGTGAAAATGAAGGAGGAAGCACATGTCAAATGATGTTGAGACCAATATTGCAGAGCTATGCAACTGAATTGGTCCATAAATAAACGTTTATAGACTTTAACAGAGTATTTCACTCGACAGGCTAACATATCAGCACAAAAAAATCTTTAGAGTTTACAGGACGAAGAAGATCCAGTTAACTGAGCAATGTATATGTACTTGCACAGAGAAAATAGGATGGCAATATATAGGGTAAAGTGTACTGTGTGTATGCACACGTGAATACGAGTTTCAAAATAAATAGCCTCATCCATATCAACTCTTACTCATATGCACTTCACATGTATTGTATATTCCGTGTGTGTTGTCATTCCCCGTATACTCCCTACCAAGTCGAAACAAATAACTTCCCATATAGAAAACACATGGAGGAGAAAGGAACCAGGGGGGAAATACGAATTCACAAGCTAATCACAATATGAATACGTACTCATGCAAACGCTGCAAGATTAGTGAGGGTGAGGAGTAAAATAATGGACACATTTTTTGCCACTACTACAACCCTCTAATAATAATAATACAAGATTAAAACTCATGCCAGTGAGCAGGAGAAACTTTTTTTTTCAAAACCGACATACACAGTCTAGTCTTATGAAGGAGGAGGGGTAGAGATCATGAGAATCAGTCAAGAAAATAAGGCAAATAAAAACGCTCGCTCCGTTTCCATTTCCAGGAGGAGAGAGAGAGAGAGAGAGACTGTGATTCACAAGATATCAGGGTACACAATGCTTTACATTGCATTACTTTAAGACACTCGTCGAGGCCTACTACTTTGTACGTGTACAGTGTGTACTGTGCACGTGTATTATCGTACAGTGGCTAAAGTTGAAAGAAAAAACCAGATATTCATTATGTGGAGTCATTCAAGACGTTGCACATCAAGTCGTCTTCCCTTTCCGGTTTCTCTCTCTCTCTATCCTGGCACTCTGACTCTCCTCTGTCGTCCCCCTCCCGATCCTCACATCACATCGGCAGATCGCATACATGTGACTACCCGGATTCTCTATGATAATCTGCGTCCAATTTCCCCGAGCATGGCAAACTCTTCCCTACTGTCTTTCTCATCTCCGCTCGAAATCTTTCCCCGTCTCTCGCCCTCAGCACAAACTCCACTCTTGTTTTTTCCCAGTTAGAATAACATTTTTCTATTTGTAATGTCTGAGGTGACAAAATACCACGCGCCCTGATTAACTAGTCCACGCATCCTGACTTCCCCCCTTCTCCCTCTCTCTACACGCACTCCCATTCATCATCATAACTGCATCTCTCCATCTTCCAAAAACCCTTCATGGACAAGAAAACACAAAAAAAACTCCCAGGAATATACTTTACCCACACCGGGAAACATTCACACTCTCTCCACTTTCATTCCTACATCCCTTTCTCTACTTTTTACACTGATGACAGGTCCCCTCTCCATCAAGGAGATTGCGTATTTTTGAGCTGTCAATTGTTTAGAGTGTTATTTAGATTCGAATGCCTAAACTTGGCCTCCAATCACCTTCCAGGTCAAGATATTGGGTCTTTGGCCTCTGATGAAAAACCCGACACATCACATATCATGTTTATACAGTGATAGTGGCTACACACATGTGTATCATAACTTGATTACATGTTTCCTGTTCTCCTCGTCGTAATGAAAGGAAGGAACTGAGATGACGAATGCATCCGTATAACACTTGCAATCTGAGCCAACTTTCCATCAAATTACATCTAAGAAAGCATCAGATTATTTTTCACTTTCCGGGACTGTTTTTTTAGCAATTCAACACAAGTTGTTGTCAAGTTTGTATCACCCCCAGTGACTTTGCATCTTCCTTGTCACATTTTTTACGGCTCCCCTTCACTCCCTCCCGTAAAATCTCTTCGTCTTCCCCCTGTGATAATATTATTACATATTGTGCAGTAATAATGTTGAAACTCATGAGGGATGTTGTTGTCCCTACTTTGAAGCATTCACATCGTCAGCTGTACTCTCTCTCTGAGAGTCTCTCAGTATTATGTATATGTGAGAGACGGGAAGAAAACGGTCAAATTCCCTCAAAAATCGTTGAACGAAAAGCCCCAGTTATAGGAATTTTCAATATTTTCAACTTTCACCATAAACACTCAATGAATGTAAAGCATTTATTTCACATTTACAAAGTTATATATCTTTGTACTATCGTGCCATACAATGATTGAAGGTATAAAGGGAATAACGGAGGAAGTGATAAAAAATATTTTCAATGAACCTTTTGTAAGTAAACATGAGTAAGACAAAATACAAATTTGACCAAACTTTTGCAGTGTAGCACAAGAGATTTCTTACTAAACAGTCAAGGTAGGCATTGCAACTTTCAATTATGTAATGGTGTAATTCACGTACACATACAGCCATCCAACTCAACTTAAAAAATCGAGCACAATCAACTTGCTCTACGTTATTTATTTACCCTTTGCAAGCACTTTCTTCCCCCACTCCCATTCGTCACCGAATCAGCTAGGAGTCGAAAAGATGACGACAGCATTTAAAATGATATCTACTGCATTAAACTATGTATCGACATTCATTCCAATCCGATTCGTCCACTTTTAATAAAGTTTACCACATAGTAATAATTAAGAGGTTATCTACTCAAGTTCAACACGAATCTTTAATCCCCGGTAGAAAGAGAGGCACAATATTCGAAGATACGTTTTAGTCAGTTGCAAAAACTGTTAGTTTGACTTTTTAGTACGACAAAGAAGATGCAGCATCTAACCCAAGGGCGAGTTTGAGCTACAGTACATGAGTTACTATATAGTAATTTACTATTAGTAAAGTATATAACATGCGGATTGCGGGGGCTAAAATGAAAACAATCGGTGTGAAGAAAAAGAGCCGGAAATCGAGGAAATCGAGGTGGGGTCGTCGGTTGGAATAGTAAACAAAAATAACCAAGAGATTCACGAACCGTAATTAACTCAACCTACAAGTCCCAAGCACAAATAAGTAACATGTAGTCTGCCAAGCAAACAAACGAGTGGTGCACTCCATGTTTTACACCCGAGCATCTCAAGCATACACACAAATTGTGAGTCACAATCCATGTATTCTTTCACACACTACTTTGTAGCTTGAACTTTTGGACTTTCGCCACTTCTTGTAACACACGACAACTCAATCGTCAACTTACTTGTGTATATATTCTCCCAAACTAAACGTCCGTTGCAGGATGATGCACTTCGTATTCTCCCACATCAACCAACAACATGTATTTACTACTATTTACCATATCACACACAAACACATACGCGAATTAATGAGCTAAGTAGACTTGACAGAGTAACTTTTGTGCGTAAAATAAATGTCGTAGAAGTGTCTGTGTCCCCTTATCGCAAAGGTGTATTATTAGTATTATGTCCATTGGATATATATTTTTAAGAAAGCTAACATCTTCGTCAACTACACACCCAGCATTCACATCGAATCTTATCTCCCCTTTGTGACGATACATTTATACCTCCATTTAATTTGCTCCAAAGTTGGAGAAAGTCTATAGGAGGTATATAGTTAATCAAAATATCCGTAATCCAACACTAGATTCTCTGGTTCTAATTAATTAATAAATAGTAAAAAAAATACAATTTTCCATCTTCATGCATAAATTGTTTGGGGGGCTTACAATTAGTAGAGGCAATGGAGACTCTCCATTGGAGAGAGAGAGATAGAAAAGTTTTCTTTTTTAACATTAGAAAATGATCATAATCCAAATTTAAACATTTATGTATTTACTGAGTTAATGCATATATTCTCAAATCCTACGCTATATTTTAGTTACGTTCTCCAAGTGTCTTGTAATAGTATAGTTTCAATGAAACCATCTGTTTAGCCTTGACTCTAAAAGTTTATAGAACTTTAGTAGCATTCTTCTTTTTACTCAGTACTACATAAGTTATACTTTTATGTACAATTTAATTACATACCGCCTAGCAGTACAACATTAGCACATGTACTAAAATGACCTCCCGAATGTTAAATTTTATATTCAAGACCCAACTCACTAGAATTCCTAAAAATGAACCAACCCACGCAAACATGGCAAAAATAGTAAAATCATTTTGAGACAACTCTTTGCGACAGTCCAACCAAATTTCCAGCATGACTATTCAATTTCCTATTACCACGTCAATATTACTTTATTGCAGTTTCAATATGACATTACAGGAAAGAAAAACTGTTGGCAAGAGGCACACAGAGAGAAATTCTAGATTTTCCGTCGTCCATACACAATTTGTCAAAGTGCAAAGTTGCATATGGTGCGAACTACGACTGTTCCTCCATCATTTGAACTTCCTGGCATTTGCATTTCATTGCAGAAAATGCCTTGTCACCTCGTTAAAACAAATTGACACCATCAACAATTATCTTATTATTGAAAAACAACAAATAAAACGTGCAACCTTTTCTAACAAATACTTGAGGCCAAATAGACATAAAGTGGTTCTCATTTGTAATCAAGAGTCAGCATGTGGTGGTGGTCCGTGTCAGAGCAATACAATGCCAACTGACAACATTCAAGTCGCAGTTTTGGCCAATCATGTGTTATCATATAATGTACAGTAAAATACTCATGTCCTGACATGTTCATAAATCCTGATGACTACTATTTTTGTACACAGACTAAAGAGGCGGTCCATCTACTTTTGTTATGCTCCTTGCAAAATAAATAACTCATCTTCTTTGAATAGTACAAAATCACAAATATGCGATTGTGCGCCTCGTCAACATAAAACTGAAATATTTGTTCAACATGCCAATTTGTTTAGAGCATCAATTTTTTTCTTTATTTTATTCTAATTAAAACAAGTTAGAATGGTATGCTAGTTAGTGAAGCTGCTGAAGTTATTAAATGTCTGACTTGTACAAGCTGCTCAACACAGACAGGGACACTAAAGCCTTCAATCATTGTATCCCCTTCTCTTTTCCACAACAAGCAACAATGGTAGGCAAGTTGACATTTGGAAAATATCTTGGCATAATTTGTGAGTGACGAATTCAAGTTTGGAACACTGATGGGTAGCATACGAGCTATAAGGATACTTACTGCTTTCCACAGTTTACAATACATTTGTTGTACAATACACACGGCATGACATATCATGTATAGGAACTGTAATGATTCAATTACAATCCCTGGGTTGCACGGTATCCTTGAAATTGGCAATCACATGTTGCTCTTATGATGAAACAGATGCGAGCACTTGGTCAAATCGGACCGAGTTTTAATTGAGTCATTACTATTTTAAATAAAGCAAGACTCTGACTGCCAGAGTGTCTCAAGAGATGAATGTACTTTGAGACAGTAACATCCTTCAATGTTATGTGTGTGTGTGTGAAATTCACTCATGGAAAGCTATACCATCCATCCCTGAACTATACGACCTTCTTGTTAGTACTTAATCCACACACATGTGTGTGAATAAGTAATAGTTGTTGGATGGAGGTATGAAAGTTAACTAAAGTTGATTTTAAGTGAGCTCTTGTGCCTCTTG
>WJFB01004132.1:0-10923 GCA_009870185.1 Pygmarrhopalites habei | reverse complement strand
GGAACGTGGATTTGTGGGTTCATTTCTTTGAAGATGAAGAAAATGGGGAAATGAGGATTTTGAAATCCGTGCGGAAACTCAAATTGGAATTTGATTGTGCGCAGGCGCTAGTCATAGAAAAATTTGTACAGTCAATGCCGAATTTGGATATTTTGGACATTAGTGTTTCGAAAGGAGAAGAGATGGCAGGAGTAATGGAGGATTTATGGTCATTTTTGAAGGGGAAAAGAATTAGGGAAATTGTAATTAATATTTTGAATTGTTCAATAATGGAGGATGACTTTTGTTTAATGATGGATGCTGCTGTGACTGGATTGGCTGTTCAAATGTGCAGGAAATTGAGAGGGAAAATTGAAATTGAGGAATCATCCTTGGTGGATTTAGAGGGATGCGAAAGGAAAAATTCGATTTTGGACTTGAAGGGTAAAGAAATTTTTTGGATAGAAATATTTTTGTAAATTCTGAGAATTTAATTCTCTTGAGAATTAATTATTATTTGAATAATCCCGCAGAATTGAGATCACTCAAGATGAACTTTGTGAACTTTGGTCAGAGTGGTGGGGATTGTGAAGAAGACGTACAATATTTGTTTAATCCAATTGAAATCGAGACGAATTTTCAAGTATTTTCTGGAGTGTCCGGGATTTATGGATGGAATTTAGTGAGACCATTCCTCCAGGTTTCTATATCCGCTCCTAATGGTATTTTTTTTAAAATCCCGCCTATAACGTTGTGTTGATGTTACAAAACATTTAATTTATATTTACAGCAATGGAGAGCCACTTCTCGTGTATCAGTCCTCATATCTCACTCTCATTCATCTAGTACCATCTTTGGCATTTGAAACAACTTGACCTCTGAACATTTGAAATTACTATGTGCTATTAAATCATGAAACGTATTTAATACATTTGAACAAATTTATCTTCTATTTTATTTTCCAAAATAATGTTAACCCACAGTTTACATTTTCCAAAATTCATAGAATTACACAGAATCTCCAAGCCGTCCTATCTTCCCTCACATTATTCTGTCCATTGACCTCCAAAATCTTTTTCTTTATCTCCTCCATGTTCTTTCCCGCCAGGATTGTCCCTTCATGCTTCTCCCCAAGGATTCGCAATCGGAAAGCATGAATCTTCTCTAGGCATCCCAACACTTCCACATAATTCCCCAATGAGTCCTGAACCCGTGCAATATTCTCTAGCACTAACATGGCTACAGCACTCTCAGCGCCATCTTCATCTTTGTCCAGCTGTTCATAAATCACTTTGAAAATATCCAGCACTTTCTCCTCTCCTTGTGTCCCTTCCAAAACATCTCTTATCAAGAAAAACGCCGCGACGGTGAATTCATGACTCAAACCCAAAATCCTTGCCCTTTCCCTGTAAACCTTTACAGCCAGCTCAAGGGCTCTCTCGTGATGTCCTTGGATATTCAAGATAGATGCTATACCATGTTCCGCTGCTAATGATAGTAACTCTGCTTTTCCACCACCTACACTTCCAATTAAATTGTATTTAATCCCTTCAAACAATTCCCGCGCTGTGTCAAACCGATTCAATTTGGCATACCACACCAACCCTAATTTCAATTGAATTTCAAGAGTTTCCAAATGTGGCTGCCCCAGCACTTCTTTTCTCCCTTCCAAAATCTCCAACACTTTCACCAGTCTTCCTTCATCCGGACGATCTTGAGCCAATATGGCGGTCATCCACACTGAATTCATGGACTGCAAGGCTGGGTCATCTTTGTTTACTCCTTTGGATAAAATAAGAGTACGACAATTGTCGGCCATTTTAAATGCTTCTTCAATTCTTTTCAAATTGAAAAGCATGACTGCTATGTCTCGCATGACTGGCCATGTCGATTCATCCCCTTCACCATGAACTTCTTCCATAACCTTTAGAATCATTTGGAGTTGCTCCAAAGTAGACTCATCATTGTCCTGGTGCTTTATTATAAAAGAAATCCTTTGCTGCACTTCCATAAGAAGACCATTTTGCTCTGGATGGGAAGTGATCAACTTTTTGTAATTATCCAAGTAGATCTGCTGGGCCTCATCAAGTTTACCGAGTTCGGTTAAGCAGTTTGCAATGTATATTTGAGATTTGATTATCTTCTTCTCTTCCAAACCAGACTCAATTTGAGCACGGAGAACCTTGGATTAAAAATTTTAAAAGATCTTAGAATACTGATAGAAATTTAAAAGAATCTTAGAAAAGCACTGGGAAATCTTTGAAAAATGAGTCTTCAGTACTTTTCAAAGAAAATGGTCGGAAATTCATAGAAAAGCCGCCATTTGTCTGGATAAAGCACCATTGCATCATTCGTGGGTTAGGGTCGGGATTTAAGTGACTGAAGATGGAACAATGTTCCATCTTGTTCCATCCCATTATATATGATTGTTGAGTTTATATTTCTCAAATATTTACAATCATATATAATGAAATATTTTCAAATTAAACTTTCATATGAATTTCATGGAATGGAACATGGGATGGAACATATAGTCACTGAAAAGTGGACGTGGTGTAGCTTGGCATCATGGCGTCTACAAAAGATGGACGCCTTGTATGCACCTACGTGTATTAGATAGGAATGGAACAAGATGGAACATTGTTCCATCTTCAGTCACTTAATCCCGACCCTAACCCATTCGTTGAACGGGAACATTATCCACCAACGTTTCGAAGACACAATCAAAGCTTAGCGCCAAATTAATTCAAATTTTTAAACAAACTCACCTTCTCATTGAGGTGTAGTGCCTCTTCAAATTCTCCAACCGCCCACGCCACTTCAGCCATATTCCCCACCATTTTCATCATATGTGGATGCCCCGCCCCGAAATTTCTTTCCAAAATCGGACACGCCTCTTTAAAATAATTCCATGCTTCCTTATAGTTGCCCCATTTCTGGAAGGTGCAACCCAAACTATGTAGAATCATGGCAGTTGACGGATGCTTTTGACCCAACATTTTCCTCCGTTCACACAAATCCCGTAGAATCCCTATAGCTTCTTCGAACATCTCATTCCTTTTCTCTTCCACGATTCCTTCTTGATCATCCACAAGGGTCATGGCAATGGCATGTAATGTACTCAAAGTTTCCTGATGTTCTTCACCAAGTGTTTCTTTTTGTACCAAATGGATTTCTTGGAACATCCCATGAGCTTCCCTACTCTCACTATTCCGCCATAACATGTCAGCTATTGTCCTCCACGTCCTCATAGTGGTCAAATGGGATGGTCCAAAGTATTCTCTTTGTTGTTCGAGTACTTGACGAGCCAAAACCAGCGCTTCTGTACACTGACCATTCTCGTACATGATGAATGACTTGAGGGAGACAGCAGCAAGAATTTGTGGATCCTTAGATTTTGTTTTATTATCCAATCCAAAATTTGCAAGTAAATCGTAAGCACCTTTAAAATCCCCTCTTTTTAGCAAAGCTAAGGCGGTATGAAATTGACTTGCAATCACTGTTGGATGATCTTGACCCCACAACTCTAGTCTCACAGAACAAACACTTTGATTGATTCTAAGGGCTTCTTCGGCATGACCCTGGCTCCATAGGATACCAGCTAGAATATCTAAAATGATTAGGGTTTCCGGATGAGATTTTCCCATGACTTTCTCCATTCTTTCGTAGGATTCTTGAGCTAATTTGAGGGCTTCTTCATTTTGACCTTGATGACCCAATGCTTGAGCTAGTATAGCGAGAGCTAGGATTGTTTTCGGATTTCCTTCTCCATAATCCTTCATCCGAAGTTCCCACACATTCCGTGCAATGGCAAGTGCGCCACTGTACCGCCGAATTTGAAAGTACAAATGTACCATATTGGTCAAATTACAAAGATAATTCTCTCGATCATTCATATCAAGGGGTCCATCATGTCCTCTTTGGATTTGATCGTAAAGTTGAAGGGCTTCCATGTACCGTCCTTGTTCATTCAGGATGTTGGCTGTGTTCATTCTAATTAGTGTTAGTACCCACAAGATGGCATTTTCATCCTCCTTCTCATCCAGAATACTTTGTGGTGGTGGTTTTCCGCTCACAATTTTTTCTGCCCTTTCCCTAATTTCCAGGGCTTCTTCAAATTTCCGCTGGAATAAGTACACTCGGCTCATACCGTAAAGGGACCGAAGGGTCAACTGGTGCCGTAGACCAACTGAATCCAAAAGATGGCAGTACATTGATTGTATTAATTCCAACGCTGCATCGTAATTAGTCTCATTGAAGAGGACATCAAAGAGGAAAGCTTGACTTTCAATTGTTTCAGAGTGACTAGGACCGAATTGGGATTGAAGGGTTGCAATTGAAGGAATTAGAAGTTGAGCAGAAAGGGCGTATTTGCCATCAATTATAAATTTTGAAGCTAAATAACGGGTAAATTGAGCAAGTTGGAGATGATCCACATTGTTCTCGTTAGGGGGAGTGTAATTGTCAATTATTTTCAAGAGGGAACGGAGAACAGAGGAGAAGGTCGACTCGGATGGTTGAAGAGTATCAAGAAATTTCCGGTACTTTGGAATGATGACTGAAGGGGAAAGGTTTTGATTGGTTGATTTTTTGAGTTGATCTCGCACGATCGACTGAACTAGTGGATGTGTACTAATGTACTTACATTCCTGGTCAATTTCTTGGTCAATTGATAATTTGATTAGAGCAAAGTCAGCGAGGAGTTTCAAGGATTGGTTGAATTGTACCAGCTGGGTCTCTTGGTTTGCATCGTCCTTTGTAAATCCCGCCCAAAGAAGAGTTGATGGGACTGAGGATGAATTGAGGAATGACAAAAGTTGAATTAATTCCAATGCTTCTTGTCCATTCGGAGATTTTTGAATGGTACTGAGTGTTAGGGTCATGGCAGTGTGTAGTGTGAGGGGATAAGGGGATTCCAATGGAGGGACGGTCCAATTGAGGCAATTGAGTTGCTCTCCAGGGTTCTTAAAGGTATCAATGTAGGATTGAATGGAAGAGGAGGGAGTTGAGTGAGGAATATGTTTGATGTAGGCGACAGCTTGTTCAAGAACCAGCGGGAAATGGTCAAAAATCCTTCCGAGTTCTTCAGCTTCAACTTGAAATGTATTTGAATTTTGATGGTTTAGTTTTTTCCGGATAAACTCTACAGATTGATTTGGTTGGAAATGCGGCAATTGAATAACAGGGAATTTCCATTGGATTCGGCGGGATGTTATGAGAATGGCTGGAGGAATCATTTCAGGAGGGATGCAAGATGGTAAGAATTTTTTGATACGGAATCCGGATGATTTTTTACCGGAAAAGTTTGGTACATTATCAAATACTAGTAAGGATTTTGCCCGGAAAATTCGGCTGTATACTTCAGCAATAATTTCATCTACCGTTTTGCTCTTATCATCAATATTTTGACTCTTAATGGTGAGATGATGGCTTCGAGCTAAGGAAAGGAATGAATCGGTTATACTTGATTCATTCTCAGCATTGATCCAGATGACATTATCAAAATAGTCTTTTTGATTAGCAATGAATTGTCGAACAGTCTCGGTTTTACCAAGCCCACCTGGACCTCCAATGACCTGGTAGGAGGGCTCATGAAGTTTGGAATCCAGAAGTGAATCTTTCAGTTGTTCTAGAATGTCCTCTCGACCGGTGAATGACTCGACTGGATCTTGGACATTGAAATAGATGGCAGGTCGAGGGATTTTGGAGCCTGGGATTATGGTAACGGGGCCATGGAAGATTATATGGTTGGCTGTTACTTTGTCAATGAAATTTATTTTGTCAGTGTCTAGTAAGGGCGGGAGTTGTGGATGCAATTGTGACAGTTGGGTTGCTGAAGAGGATGGATACATGTCAATAGTCAAATCCGAGGGGAAAGTAGCTTGATCAGCGCGGATTCCAATGGTGGGATGATTGGAGTTACCGCTAGATGGTCCCGTGGTGATCCATGGGATAAGTCGGCTTGGCATCTTGATTACTTTACTCCCTGGATTTATGGAATGAAAACTATTAGAGAATGAAATGAAGGGATATCACGTCAATTAAAAAATGATGGCGCCATGCTTCGAAATAAAAGATTTAACTGATCGACGAATGTTGGTTACTGCAATGTTATTTTAATCAACTTTAAAGAGAAAAAACAATTAAACATCTTTACACCTCCATTGAATTTCCACCATTCGTCCTCCCTTCCATCATTTCCTTGACCTCCACAATCCGCTCCAGAGCCTCCAAAGTTCGCCAATGCTCTCGTCCACACACGCTTTCATACCCCTTTGCAACCTCTTCCAAAGTCACCATAGCCTTTTCAAAATTCTCCAATTCAATCCAGTCAGCTACCATGTTCCACTTTGTGACTAAACAGTCGAGATGGTTTTCCCTAAGAATCCTTTTTCTCCCCTCGTAAACTTGTTGGTACATCTCCAGAGCTTTTTCATGCCTCCCTAGTACACAGCAAGCCAAAGCTGCATTAAAGAGAGCCATTAAAGTTGTCAAATCCTCACTACCAACTTTCTCCACTAGAGTGGCATGAATTTTCAAATTCATCGCTAGTGCTTCTTCCGGCTGTCCTTCCTTCAAAAACAAATTTGCCACGTTCCCAGCTGTCCGGATTGTATCCTCATGATTTTCACCGAGTACCGCCATCTGGATTTTGTAAACTCCTCGATGGAGAATTGAAGATTGTTCCCAGTCACCCATCATCATGAGAAGAGCAGCCATATTACTCAGAGTTGAGAGTACTTTCGGATGTTCAAGTCCATAGTAATTAGTTTGAAACTTGTGAATTCTTTCGAGGAAGCTCAGAGTCTCCTCATACTTTTCCTCCTCCATCAATCGGCGTGCCATACCCCTCATGGCTAAAAGTATTGTAGGTTGGTTGGCTTCATCATTGATGACGTCCTCTAGCGGTAAATCACTAATCAATTTGAATTGCATTTCAAGTTCATGTACCTCCTCGTACATTTCAAGGGCTTCATCAATCTTCCTTTCCAGAGCAAGGAGCCCTCCAATACTCTTACCCGTTTCCAACAAGCCCTTCAGTTCTTCATTCTTCCGAGACAATAGGAAAGCCTTCTTTTGTGTTTGATAAACATTTTTCAAAATCTCAAGAGCTTCTTCTTTCCTTCCTGACTCGAAAAACAAATCCACCATTGATTTCAAAGTTGAAATGGTTTCCGGATGGTTTTCCGGATTCGGCATCACGTCCAGTTGTACCTTGTACATTTCCTGGTAAATCCGGTAGGAATCATCGAATCTTTTTTGTTGCATCAAACTCTTTGCTATATTATTCTGCATTGTGAAGGTGAATGGATGAAGGGATCCACAATTCATTTTCATGACTTGGTAATTTTGTTCGAAGAGTTCCAGCACCAAATTTGAACTTTTGTTGTCGATATCGATATCCATCAACTTTTCAGCTAGCCGGACTCTCCATTCAAGTAATCCTAAATGAGATTGTGTGACCGGATGAGCATTGATCAGGATTTCAGCCAGGCTGTGCAAAATAATGCTTTGGTACTCGGAAGATGGCTCTTCTATCGTTGTTAGGAATGATGTCAATCCTTCCACTATTTTATCAATCCTTTCTGAAGACTTTTGAGGATTTCCGAATCCTTTCGGAACAACAATATTTTGAAATAATGTTAACAGATACAGACACTGTAAACCATTAACGGATTCTTCTCTTAGCATGTCAAATTGTTTAAGACAGTTCATCCCCGCATCGACTTCAATCCGGGATTTTGAAGGGAAGAGAAAGTAAAGAATTTCCTTTGGGAAATAATCTGTCTTCAATTCAGTGAAAATATCAATGATTTCTCCTGCCATCTTGTCATCCATATTCCGTACTAAATTGACTGTCATTTGCCAACTGGTAAAAATTTCTTGATTGGAGGAACCATTTTTTTTGGATTGGATCATTCCATAATTGAACATATCAATGTAGTCATTCATCGAAAGTTGACTACGCCGACTAATGTTTTCATGACACTTCATGTACGCAGCAGCTTGCTTGATTTGTCTTGGATTTCGATTTAGAAGATCCACTAATTTGAGAGCACAGATTTTCCCGCTTCCATTTCGACTGGATTTGTCAATGTCCAACTTGTTCAAAAGTAAATTGACAGCTTCATCATCATTCAATGAACACAAGGGAAGAGTATCGATGGAACTCCCCCAAGAGTCATCTCGACTTGTGATGAGGATGGCGGGAGTTGTTGAATCCTTGGCAATTGACGTGGGAAGGTAATTGAGGATTGAATTATCAGTTGAGAATGAATTGGAACTAAATTTCAGATTCTTGTTTGGGGATTTTGCATTATCGAAAATGAAAAGAGAATCTCCTGATTGACAAATTTTTGTAAAAATCTCTTGAACGATTTCATCCCGACTTTTTCCTTGACCATCTTCGTGCTGAGTACTGAGTTGGAGGTGGTGACTTCTAGCGAGGGAAAGAAATGAATTGCTGAGAGAAGCTCCGGTATCTGCATTGATCCAAATGATGTTATCAAAGGAATTACTAGTAAGGTCAATGAATTGTCGGGCTATTGCCGTTTTCCCACTCCCAACCGGCCCAACGACCACTTTCATTCGAGACCGAACAGAGGGTGGTGAATCGGTGTTAGACTGATGATGGGAAGAATGAAAGAAGTTTTGGAGTTGTTGTAGAATTTCATTTCGACCAAAGAATGGATGAATAGGATCTGGAATGTTGAATCGAATCGTGAGAGGGATGTGACGGAATCCCGGGATGATTGTTGTATGCTCGGAAAACTCAACCTTGTCCGTATCAATGTTTCGGATGACGGTGAGTGGAGCGGAACGTGATGAGAAGAAGTGAATAGGATGAGTAGTCAGTGGCGGGTTAATTATGATAGTGAGGCGACCAAAGAAATTTGCAATGGTTGCAAGGATACCAATTGGATTTTCAGGTGACGTCATCTAACAATCATTAAAAAATAACCCTATAATGAGTTACCACGTCTGTAAAGGATGACACTCGGAGTTGTGGATTTTAACTTTATTAGAAATTACTACGGGGAACTCATTATGGTATGGCTTATACAGTACGTCCAACGAAGGACTTCAACGAAAGTTTCCGGGAAGGAATGTTCGAGGAATGTTTTCCTTGCGCGATAAGATAAGAGCAAGCGGTGGAAACGAAACATTGCGGAAACTTCGTTGAAATCCTTCGTTGGACGTACTGTATATATGCCTCATAGTTAGAATACACTTTGCGATATGAATGGTGGAGAGAGAAATGTGGAGGAAGGAGAGTTGATAATAAGAGGAGAGATAGTCATGACATAGTTTATCAATTATCACACCGGTTACCCGTATTCCCATACTTGTCTGAGTGCTAATAAAAACGCTACGGCAATTCATATTGAAAAGGGAGAGTTACATGCTTAAAACTATAGTGGACTGGTGTGAATGGAATCCATTCAATGGATGTATGCGCTGTATGTACATATTGTGTGACTATATATATATGCCTGAATAATACATATAAGTAAAAATAAAAGTTTGCATGATACAAAGTAAGCGATGCTGAGCACGTAATGCAGGGGAAGCATTCAAGGTTTTCTGAGAAAAATCCACTGAATGGATTTGCAATGAAATCCTTCAAGGAAATCAAGGATTTTTTCCTTGAACTCTCTTCCTCGTACATAATATGCATATCAATCCAAGTTAATTTGTTCCTGTGACCACAATTAACTCCTACAATACTATGCACCAAAAAATCCACAAATAGTGAACTCTAGTTCATTTTGTGGAATTTTGTCCAATTTGAAATTATTTATATTCGTGTGTGGAGCTGTTTCTTTTAAATTTCTGAGACAATCAGATGTAGATAAAGTCGTTTAATGAATAGGAATGAAGGGTTGTGTGTGTGTGTATAAAGAAAATACGGACATTAAGCGGGGACTTTAAACACATTTCAAACTAATTCAAACTGGAAGATTGGACAAAGGAAGAAGCTTCAGAGCACGAGTGGATTTTCTACTTCATATTATTTTATTGTACAGAAGAGAAGTTAACGGTGGTTACAGGAAGAAATTATATTAATTAACTAGGATATTTGAGGCGGAGGAGGAAAAAAGAAAAGTTAAATAGAAGGTTTCAATTTGATTGACAATCAGAATCCATGACCCTGCACACCGATTCGGATTTCGAGTCTCAATTTGACTCACAATTTGTGAGTCACAGGTGTCCTTCACCATGTCAGTGGGTGGGTGTGTGGGATGTGTGTGTTCTTATGTGTAGTTTTAAGTTTTGTTTTTAGGATGCAAGGATTAAACTGTACGTACATTACTTTCTCTAGCTGTACAACAAATTTTGTTTGTAAGGACAATTCTCACCTCAATTATTTGATGGTTCCTTTTCAAACGATCAGGTTTATCAAGGTCAATTTAACTGTAGATTTCATCAACGGAATCTATGGAGAGAAAAAAATTTATTATAAACTTTAAGTCATCATCTTTATCATAATAACTTTAATATGGAAAAGAAAAAGAAAACAATAAAATAAAATGAACCTTGGACTAGAATTTTTAAAAACTCCCTTATCCTTATTATTATTAACTCTTTATTAACGTGTTATTCCCTGGATACCGTATTACACGATTGCCCCGAAGGTAACACACAAAAGGAAGGTACAAAAACTTAGAAAGGAGACCTTGCGATTTTGAACTCAAGAATAGTGCGCGCGTCTAAGGGTCTATCCCTTAACATGGACAAAAAAAAGTTGGCCTACAGGTCGATGAATTTTTTATATGTTGTTCCCCATAAAATTCTACATCTACCCTGAAAACGGCACCAAAGAATAATAAAGTTTAGATACCTAATTAATTTAATTTGTGCTCCCATCCCTCACTAAGGTCTATACAAAACTTGGCCACTTGTAAATTGAATAACTCGGCCATTTATTATTATTTTTTGATG
>WJFB01004131.1:0-10924 GCA_009870185.1 Pygmarrhopalites habei | reverse complement strand
AAAATATAATACGATTTGCCCATTCTCCTTCTTGACTGCACCTCTCACAGCTATTATAACCGTTATGAGGTTTTATGCATTTAATAAAAGATCTTGCTGGACGATCGGCTATAATTTTAGAAAGAATTACTAAAATATTTTTACCCATAAAATTGAGTCCCACCTCAGATAACATTTTCATTTCCTCTATAAAGGACTTTAAAAAAATATTTACGTCATCGGGTTTTGACTTTCCGAAGTATAATCTCAAATGGAGGCTCATGACATAATTTATCTACACTGCCTAGAATGGGCCAAAATTGTTTCGTACTCGATTTAGTTATAGGAAGTCCATCAGTATTTATAGATAATGAAATTAAGTGAATATTAGTATTTGTGTCCCCAAACAATAAATCTGTGTTATGCTTTTTTAAAAATAATTTAACTAATTGATCCTTTACACCAAAATAATGAAATTGCCCATCCCCCATTTTTTCAACATTAACAAACTTGGGTGTGTGTAGCAAAGTAGTAGCTGTTTTTGGTAATTTTACTCCCCGGATACACTGAAGCAGTAATAAAAGTGAATCATTAATCGCTCGATGTGTAATATTGTGATTTAACGCCCATGAGGCTAAACATTCCCTAAGATTAGAAGGTGGATCCTCTTCATCCTCGTCCTCCTCCTCCTCTGAACTAAATCTATCAAAAATGTCTTCATCACTCTCAGCATCGATATTAGTATCTACCTCTACTGTTGCATCCAGGTCACTACAACTAACATCATAATTAATAGGTATTGTGTCTACTATTAATGCATTTGAATTATTTTTACAATTAGAATTTACTTTTGTTATCATACTCCAGAGTCTTGACCTCTCACGTGCTAATCTTCGGTTTTTTAATCGTCACTGCATTGACTGGAATCCGACGGTCGTCGTCGTCCCCCATCGCGATCTTTGGATCCTCTAAACCAATTTTGTATTTTTGAAATTATATCCTTTTCAGTTTTCTTATCAGGTAGAAAATGTAACCTTGTCGACTCTAAAAGTATTTTTAAAAAGTTATAGATAAAATTTTATCGATACAAATTTATTTATTTTATCATAAAACAAATTATCAATTTGTAGGTATTTATTTTTAAAAAATCTGGTTTACCTACCTATGATAAGAGTAAACAATACGGAACCCTTTATTGCCGTTTTGCCGTTGTCTCCACTCCAATTTACCCGTCTGGCAAAAGGACGGGTAAATATTTTGCTCAATATTTTCCTTGTAACCTGTCCCAAATCTGAGCCTCCAACTCTACCCAAATATTGAGTCTGTACAGAAGTAAAAATGAGTACATATGTTAAAATCACAACATATTTATATCCATAATAATTTTTAAAAAATTATAAACGTTACTGTTAATCTATTGTTCTCTTGAACTGAAGTCCATTCGTTGAAATCCGAAAAATCCCCTTCGTCATTTAGTGATAGTGTTGTGAGTAGGGATGTGTAATTGATCTTGGAATTTTTTGATAATGATGATGGACTATGGACAAGAATCCTCAAAGTATCCTTTATGGTTGCAATTTCACGAACACAGTTGAATGAAGTGACGCGACGGTTGAGGTTACGCCTTTCACCCCCACATTCTTTTAACTAACAATGGTTTTTGGAAATTTTCAGCCCCTATTGAGGAACCAACAACATCAACCACTGAAGAGTCAATTACTGAAGGAACAACATCTGTTGTTGGGAAGATTTCTCACAACTTTCTCCAAAGGTATTACAATGTGAACGTGTGAACGAGGGTTTTTAATAATAATACTCGATTCCGAATAGTCCCATAACCAGAAACTACCACCAACCACGTCCACCACAGCAACAATCGCCACTGACGGTAAAGACTTTTAAATTAACATCCATTTAAACATGTGCCATAATTGTTATCAAAACCTTGTGTTAGTTGTGCTAAATCTATTTGGTTCTATTTACAAAAAAAATTATAGAAGTTTATCTTCATTCTGATTTAATGTGGCAACTCTTGTTTTCTGAAAAAATTAGGTATGCAAACTGAATTCCTAATCCAGAAACTATTGTGGACATCCTATATAATAATTTCACTCCATATCAAACACCAATAATAACTAAATAATAATAATGTATGTTGTAGAATTTAGAATTAAGATTATTTTAACGGTGCATGTTTTGAAGATCCAAAAATAAATTTCTAGCATGATAAAAAACTTGATAGTATCAAGTTGATACTTCCTCTCTCTCTCTCTTCCTGATACGAAATGATTTTGGACTAAAAAATCATAAATGAAATCATCACATTGTCATGCTCACGTAAGGGCCTTTATTACACACATTGTCCTTGCACCCAAAATCATTATTACTGTACACAAAAGATGTCGCTGCATGTCACACATCAAGTTTCAGTCATAAATTAGTAACAAATAATTTCAGAAAAACTGTACAAATATTTTTGTCCTCCATAGATAACACTGATTATCCCCACACACAAAAATCCATCGCACTTTTTCAAGAAAATCCGCAGATTAAAACACTGCACAAAAGAATAATTCCAACCTTTGACCTTCTTCCACTAGCTTTACTATTCCCCACAAAACTTGTCCAAAAAATGCTTTCACCTCCATAATTCCGACACATTGCACCATGAACCCTTTTCTCGTAAAACTCCCTTGCATCCTTCATCCATTGCATTTTAATATTACAAAAAAATCCGTTGCCTTCCAAAGAAATTTCATTTTTCGGATTCGAGTCCAAAAATATTTTGAATTTGTTTTCTTCCATTGATTCCAATTGATTGTCTCTCAAATCCAGGTAAAATTGTCTTGAACTACCAGTCATTAATCCACTCTCTAAATAAATTTCTTGTTCTTTCAATTTGTTCCCTTGTAGAGAGATTTCGATAGCAATTTGGTTGTCTGGTTGTTCAAAAAGGAATGCATCTTGTCCAAGTCTCCAAATTCCATTCCGTTTTAAATGCAGACTACTGAGTTGTCTCAAAACTTTGAATTGTCCACCCTCCACAATTTCAACAAGATTATCATTCATGTACAAATACCGGAGACTCGTTTGACTCAGGAAGCCCTCAAAAAATAATCCGGATCTCCCGCCATTCACTCCCGTTAGTCGGTTTCCGGACACATCCAGCAAACCAATACTTTCCGGTTCCAGGAATCGTAGTAAAATTTCAACAGTAAAATCATCCACTGCTCCATTCTTGAGTTCTACAACATTCGCCCGGAATCGGTGTGGATTTTGGATAGGGTCAGACAGGGAGTCTGTCGGTGGGACGAGTTGGGTCAAAAGGTGATTGTTCGACACGACCCAGTATGAGAATTTACATTGGGAGAACGGAAATAAATGAAGAATTTTTATGTCTGTTCGGAGTAAATAAAAATTTAAGGGATTAATGGGGAAGGTTGTGTCCTCACAAATTCGGTGGGCATAATTTGAATGACGGACAGCAGTTAATAAATTGGTCACAGAGGTTTGTGTAACGGTGGGGCCATGGCAGGTCAAATTGAGGGATGTGGAGGCAAATATTAGGTCACACACACAGGGATGAATTTCAGCTGGAGGAGGGCAGTGCAATTTTGATTCGTCACGTGGGTCACCGAGGTGACGGTGGGAGGAGATGAAGGAGGTTGAGAGGAGGATTGTGATGAGGAGGGGAAACATTTTGCGGGAATTTTTCTGAGACATCCTGGAGGAAGGAGACACAATTTTGACTGTAGTAGTCACAGCACAAAAATGTACAGAAATTATTAATGACTTCACATGGGTTTTGAATGAGGTGTGATGTGTGTAGTGTGTGTCTAGGTGTGAATTTTTATCGTTTTATTAGGGACGAGCCGAAAATGAGAGAAGGAGGGAAGACCGATAAAAAATGGTGTTAGATAAAAGTTTATCTGTGTAAATGGAGGATCTATGATTAGGAAGAGTGATTCATGTCCAATCTGTATCCGGTGCTTACTCACTTTTTATCATTCTACTTGTAAGTAGTAAAGGTGAATATCCTCGTTGTCGTTAGTCATTACTAAATAGATGATGAGAAAAATTAAAGATGGCTACTTTGTTTTAGGGTTGGCCAGCCATTTTTAGCCAGCCGGACAAAATGGCTGGATAAAACGGCTAAAATGGTCATCAAAAAAGGAAGAAGTGGACAAAATGGCTAAAATGGCAAAAAGTTCATTTTCTAAGCATTTCGACTTGAAAATTTTACAGTTTTAAAATTTATTCTAGTTCATTTACGAAACTCAACAGATCCAGTTTGAGACTTGTATGTTTTTGTCAGCGATCAGTGTTACCACACAACGATTTGAAAGAATATTGAGGCCTATTTTTAATTATATAATTTTGACATAAATACACTCATTGTCCTTGCAAATCAATCAAAAAGATCCTCCGTGATCGTTGCTCACACAGCGTGAGTCAAACGGGGCGTGTGTGTGTGGTATGCACTAATGTCGACCTTAATATGTATCAAACACGGCCCACGCTATATTTTTATCCAATTTGACCATTTTGTTCATTTATGCCATTTTAACCGTTTTATCAACTGGCTAGCAAAATTCTATTTTGTCCGGCCAACTCTGCTTTGTTTATACAAGGCTTGAATAATTTGAATTTGAATAATATGAAAGAATTGTTGTGTGTCAGAAGGAGAGAGACTTATTCCAGATGAAGGGAGGAGACTCGTCCACACAAGTCGAGGATATTGACAGTCATGGAAGACGAGGAGAGAATATTTCGTGAGTGCAAAATCTTCTACATCCAACCAAGGTCCTTGGGCGGAGAAATTTTTTTTTTACCCAGAAAACTTTTGTCCCATTTACATAATGCTTAAGCTTTGGCGGAGATTTTCCTAATGGAAGATTTTGAATCCACAGAATATTTATTACAATATATTGTCCTGGAGTAGACAGCAACTGAAAAAGGTTTTCGAAGAACATTTCAAGTGGAACTCCTCCACCAATCCTTAAACTTCCACCTCTTCGCACCCAATCCACTTTTCACAGTTGTCAAACCTTCCATGTGGTAACTCAATAAAAATCAAGATACAAAATTCATTTTCTTTGCAAGGTTAGTGGTGGGTGGTGTACTGAAACTTGATCTTTTCTTTGCTACGCTAAGAAAACGAAGACTACGTGTCTTGTTAATTTGTACTGTCTCACAAATCAAACGAAATTTTGGACAAAGGAAGTGTGAACACAATTGACATTGTCAATTTGACAATTATTACCCATCTCAAGTAATTGTCAACTAGACTTATAAAGTATTTAAATGATGAGGTTCCAGTTCCTTTCTAAACTGTTCCTTTCTTTGTTACTGACTCAAATCTCCCAACTAAAATCTGTTCAAAATTCCTTGGTATTGGACAAGGATAAGTCGACCACCACGAAATTAAAGGAAAAGGACCAAATGTCGATCTTTGGAAGATTCTGGATCCATCTTCACACGAATGTCAATTCAGGTTTGTCATTAATGAAAAAATCTCACATTCCTTCAAGAACTTCAGTGACAGTTTTGAGGTCAGAACGGTTTCACACATCCTCACTCACATCCTATCCTCCTTCTGCCATCCTGTCACTATTAGAAATGCCATGAATTACAACTACATCTTGAAAGGTAAAGAGAAAACAGATCTCCTGAGACACCAATCCAATTGTGATCTATTCGCTGTCGTTCCACCTGTTTTCCCAGACGAGACTACGACACATCCTTTATACTCTATTCGACTACCGTTGGAAACAGAGGAAGAATCCATAGATTTATTTTACACTGCAGGCCAGACAGTGGATCTCTTCATATTATTAGTAGAGCAGGATTCGACGTTGGAATATGATGAAATCTTTTTCGATTCTCTCCTCCCATTCAATTACATCATCCTTCAATTCCCTCCATTCTCTTTCAAAGTCCCCGCCAAGATAGACAGAGTATTGCTCCGCTGTGACCCCCACACCCCCATGTGTCTCCGTCCCCTCCACCCAACAAAACTCCCCCATTTCTGGACGACCCACTCCAAAATTCTCGGGTGGTTCAAAAGAGGGCGCCAATCTTTCCGGGGATATCCGATTATCGTCGACATTGACGTACCTTATGTCCCACCACGTACCTTATGTCCCACCACGTCACGTTCAGAAATGGTACAACAAGATAACGAACCAGAAATGGGGACTGGTAAAATGTGAGGACGGGAGCATGGCTCTGTCTTTCATTGTGAAGGTCATTTCTCTGAGGAGGAATTTCACGGTTGTAATAAAAAATGACAAGTCGGACTGTCAAAGAACGGATTCCTGTGACTGTATGATCCCATCCAGTTTTGCAATCCTCCACACAAAGTCGAAAGGAACTTTGTACAGATTTTCAAGTAAATTCCTGTTCTATAGTATGCCGAGACAAAGTGACCTTCGTCCTTGTGTCCTTGACCTCGTTGAACCATTCTCATGGCCTGTCTGGGTGAGTCTCTCCATCGCCATCTTCTGTCGTTCCTGTGCTCTGAAATATTCTGTGGGTGTCCAGCGGGGGGTTCAAATTGTGATGATCCCTCTGGTTAATCAGGTGGACTCGGGGGTTGGGAGGCTGAAGGGAGGGCGTTGGACTTATACTGTCTGGTCAGTTTGCTCTGTCCTCCTCCTCATTTCCTACACGACCGCCCTGAGTAGCCACCGAATTGTTCCCACTTTCGAGGTGGGTGGTCAGCTATCTATTAACGAGTTGGATCAGTTGGGGTTCAAAATAATAGCGCCACCATCCGCAATTAATCTTTTTGTGACTCTTATGAATGGGATTATATTGCCTTCGTTTGGGAAAATGAATGGGAAAAACTGGAAACGGGATTCCGTCATCGGGAAGCATCAATTGTTGTTGAATATTAATAAGGATTTGGAATTGTTGGGAGGAAATACAGAACAAAATAGATTGAGACTTCTCTATCGATCGAGTAAGATGGCATGATTACAAGAAACCACTGAGAAGATAACTCCGAGTCACACTCTACTGACAAAATTGTTTCCGAATAGGGTCTGGTCCAGGGGGTCAGAGACCTTTTTTAAATTACCACAAGTGTGGGGGATAACTTCGGCCAACTATGACGTCCTTCGGGACACTCTGGACTGGACGATGGAGGCAGGGATTTTTAAATTCTGGTGGGAAAAATAATTTAATTTGTACAAGAAAGGAGTGGCCGGGTCCCTCACATGGCGGTTGTTTAGAGATGAGGAGGGACGGAGATTGGGCGGGTCAATTGAAGATGAGTGGGAAGCCTCGCCTTTCAAATTGAGTGAGTCTTTGTCCAGGACAACTTTCTACACATATGGAATCTGTGTCAGCTTCACATTCTCCATTTTGACTGTGGAAGTGATTCATTTTTATAGAATGCAGATTTACTATGCGGGATTAACATTTGGTCGCCACTTGTTCCTCCTGTTATTACATGCTTTGCTTTGGATTCACAAAAGCCTGGCGGGGAAGGAGGGAATTTTGTGCGTTGAGCTTTGAATGGAAGCAATTTATGAAGATTTGTGGGTCTCAGGCTTCAATTCTTTAAACATTGTGGAAACTTGACATAGAGCAATCACAGCTTGGAACGTTTCACAAATTCAAAACTAATTTTGATAGTTTTTGGAGGATAAGATATACATATATTGGTCATGAAGAGAAACAATCCCAGATTGCGCACTCTGACCCTCATTGTGGGTTCCTCACACACTTGACATTTAAATAGCCAAGTGAGAGAAAATAGCACGCCTTAGATGTACAAGAATATCAATTTTTAATTTAGAATTGAAAAATGTCGATGAGTCATCTCTTATTAATTAACTAGAAATAAAGTTTGGTTCCTCTCCCTTAACCTTCATCACACACCACGGCCAACAATCATTGAACCAAAAGATGTGGGTGCATTCTTTTGTTTTGAGATTGAAATTTCTGCCAAACCTGAAATTTTTCTCTGTCGGACAAAAATTGAATTTTATCTAGTGTTTACGGAAAATTTCGAACAACAGTTCATAGTTAATGGTGAAAAAATGTGTAATGTTTGTAAACCACAAATCTTGAGTTATATTGTATGTTTTATATTTTGTGTCTACTTTTGTCATTTAACATTTTTCAATTTGTCAGTTCAATCAAAAAAAGAAGAATCCTGCCTTATGAGAAGAAATTGGAGAATTGATTAAGTATTAACAGATTTTGTTATTCCCCAATTAACACTCATGAAGGAAAAAACTGAACATAAATTTCTTTTTGTCGCTCCGTATTATTATTTACAATTTGGTACAAAATAAAATTAGTAACTCACAAAAAGTGGGGTACTTAAATGGATGACTGTCCAGACTCTCATTAAAATACATAATAGTCCAATCTGGAATACAGGGAGCGTTTTTCCTTGGATGGAAAGGGAAAATGGAGTACAATGAAAATTGACTATTTGAAAAAAATGGTTAGACAAAAAGTAAATTGAATCATTCAACTTGAATTAACATGGGTCGAGAAAAGACTCCTCCTTCTCTACATACAGACTAGGGATGGGAAAATGTCGAAAATTGTGACCCAAACCCAGCCCGGACCAAAATTACTAGGTCCAACCCAGCCGGGGTCGGCCCAAACCCGACCAGGGTCTAGGAGACCCAAAAAATAAACTGAAAAATTTCAGCTCTTTTCAGTTAACTTTTAAACAATTTTCAGAATTTTTCAGTGAATTTCTAAGATTTTCTAGGAATTGTCTAAGATTTTCCTTTGATCTCTTGACCCATTCCGGGCCATCAAGCCTAGGCCCAACCCGGGCCGGGTTTGGGTCGGGCTGGGCCGGGGCCTGGGTCAAAATGGGCCAATTTTTCCATCCCTAATACAGACATAAATTACTAATTTAAAATTAGTAATGCTGATTTAACATGTAGTTAATTATGTAAAAAATCTATTCAACGAAGATAGCATTGGGACACAACAGTCCAAACATCTCCCTACACTTTTGAGTACAGCGTCCCCTCACCCTGACCTTCTTGACCCTGGTCAACTGTCCTCTGTAAGCATCTGGAGGAGGAAAATATTTGTCCCAATTGGCATCCTCACTCAAATCAGAAATGGTGTCCAGGACTTCCAACTTTGGGAACGTCTCAGGCAAATTGATCCGAATTGGGAAAAGCCTTTTAGACTCTACGCAATAAATAATTCTGAGTTCTCTAAGTTTGGAGAATCTAGGAAATTCCAGACTAGGGAATAAATATCCCAGCCCACTGAATTCCATAAATTTGAGGGTGTCCCTACTCAGGTCCAGGAGTTGTTGCAGAGGACCAGCAAAGTCTCTCCTCCACATTTCATCCAGATATTTGGAATGACCGTATAATGTCACCCTATCAATTTGTGGTCCAGCACTCACAAATTCCTGGAGTTTCTCTGGTGGATTGTACTTGGGTATGCTGCCCAATTCCAGTTTCTTGACAGTGTGAATTTTCCCTGCCTTCACAACATCCATTGTGTCTTCAATCAAGTCAAAATCCTCAAGTAATTGTAAGTTCCGGCAAATAAAATATCGAAAACGAAACTCACTTAGACGTGTAGACGCGAATACTTTCAACTTTGGTAACTCAATCGGCGTCATCGTGCCCACCATTAATAGCGAATGTAGGCGAAGAGTTTCAACATTGGGGCAATGGACCTCTAAAATTTCATGAAAGACCTCCAAGGAATTTATTTCCAGGCCAAAATCCAAAGATTTGATGTCTCCTCCTCCGACCTTGAAAAATGAGAGAATGTCAGGGTCTTCCAAATTCCCTTCGTGGATGATGAATGTCGACGAAGGAAAAGGATTTGATTTCTCTATAATCTTGGTCAACTCTGTTACGTGATGTGTCCCTTGTACTTGTTGAAGGTCCCCTTTACTGAATTTTCCTGTGTCAAAGTCGTAGGTTACGTTCACTTGTGAGCAGTCCTTCTTCAGAATGACCTTTGTGACCATCTCCTTCCATGCTGAACTGACATGTCGACACGTCTCCAAGTCCACCAGCTCTAACTTGTCCAAAATTATATCCTGCACCACCTATAATGACACACACACACACAAAGTAAATAATTTTTAAATATTTTCCTTTTCCTTGTCCAACAACTTTTTGCAAAAAATAATACATTATTTTAATACACTCACCAATGAAATTCCGAACACCTGCTGCATTGCCTCATTCATTCTTTCAATTGCCTTTCTCTCTTCTTCAGTTAATTGACCCTGGACAGAAAGACTATCCATTATTGACGACTCTTCCACCTCCTTCAACTTTTTCATATTTTGATTATCTATTTTCTGCTCTACGTAAACAGATACACAATACACAATCAGAGTATTGTTATACAATAATTGTCCAGGAACGAACAACAATAAAATGGAAGAGTGTAATTTAGTTTTTATCAAATATGAAATTCTAAATTCTTATTTTACCTTGTCTTTTTCTCCTCTTCCAGCACACACAGTTCAGAGTGTAACAGTCGAAATTGTGGTTCCTGTGAGCCTGTGACACAACAAAATTAGTCCCTCCGAAGGAGAGTAAAAGAAACCTTGTTTAATACTTGTCACCAGCTACAGAATTTATTTTAATTTCAATCAAATCCCCGATTTACCAGAGAAATGAGAGGTTGAGTGTCTGCGGATGGATGACTGCTGAATGGTGAAATGTATTTTCTCCACTTCCCTTAAGCCAATATTTATTTATAGAATTTGTACCTGTGAGCCTTCAGTTTTTTATCAAAGGGGAAACATACGTCGAAGAGTTACACTATTAATAGCTATATACGACTTATACCATGTACAGACTCTGGCGCGTGCACTATATCGCTGGCCTAAATGCAAAATGGCCTAAGTACATTTCACCACTGACGCAGCATACTATCTCATTGTACACTAGAGCTCGCTTCCATACTGCGTCAGGGGCCAACT
>WJFB01004130.1:0-10924 GCA_009870185.1 Pygmarrhopalites habei | reverse complement strand
CATTCAGTGGAAAATCCACTTTCCACCCCTTCTATTTTACGAGTGCACAAAAATATTTTAACTCTCTGTGGTTTTTTATTTGGTACTTCCAAAAGTTCACAAATAATGGACTGACAGAT
Organism: Pygmarrhopalites habei; assembly: GCA_009870185.1. Classification (NCBI taxonomy): domain Eukaryota; kingdom Metazoa; phylum Arthropoda; class Collembola; order Symphypleona; family Arrhopalitidae; genus Pygmarrhopalites; species Pygmarrhopalites habei. The sequence continues at coordinate 10,805 of WJFB01004130.1, read as the reverse complement.
GTTCAGCACACAATCCAAAAAGTTATGGGATTGATGGGTGGAGACCGGGACGATTTGGAGGGGAAGAGAGAAAAGGTTGTCAAGGTGGATCCGGCTGGGGAGGGTGAACTTGGACTGTCACTCCCATCAGAACGTATATACAATGTCCTGTATGGCAACAAAGGGTCATACAAGAGGAAAAGGGTGGGTGGACGCAGGACACTTGATTTGGATTTGGATCCATCTACACTACCTACTTCTCAACCGTTGAGGACACCCAGTACTGGGGCGGTCTCTTCAAATGCAAGTAATTCATTTCGACTTTATTCATGAAATGTACATTGCATTTAAAGTAATTTAGACACAAATGCACATAGGTTATTTTGCTTGCAAACCAACGAGTTATAAGACATAATTTACAACACCATTTATATTAAAAAAAATTTTGCAGCAACTCCTAGTGTCCCAACAATGGATGATACTCCTGTTAAAAATATGGACGACATTAACATGGATGAGATGTCAACAACGACAGCTTCAATTTCTATGGTGATCCATTTTGAGACTGAGAATTTTGGTCTAATTTCCTCAAATTCTCTAACGTCATTTCGCGTAATTTTACATTTAGAGGGAGATTTTTTCTTGCATTTGTAGAATAATAGGAGCCGCTTTAGAGTACCCAGACAAACAACAGAAACACCTCCTGTAGATCCTATGACTGGAGGAGGAAGTCAAGGAGTCATGGGGTCAAACAATATGATACAACAATCAACTCCATCTAGCACAAGTACTGGAGGAGGTTCTGCGCCTGGTGCTGGTGGTGGGAGCGGTTCTTCAAATTACAATTTAAAGGTACAACGTCCAACTCTATTTTTCAATTAAGCGATTTCACAAGTCCGAGCAAGAAAATTGTACAAGGAAACCAGAAATAAAAAAATTATGAATTGCTGACATGAATCAATAGGCCAAATTTGAAGCAAAATTTGGGAAATCAAAGACAAAAATGTTCAACTGGAAGACTATTTCCTGGAATCAGTGGAACGTTGGTCGAGAAGAAACGGACACACTCACTTGCAAAGCCCTGCATCGTTGCGTTTTAAAACAATTAACAGGTTTGACCTTTGACCTGTCAGTTTGACTTTTGATTGACTTGTTAGTTTGGCCTTTGACCTGTTAGTTTGACCTTTGACTGACCTGTCAGTTTGACCTGACAAGGATATAGAATTCTATACACCCTTTGTAGACACATGCTTTGTCACTCCTAAAATGTCATTTTGATTGACAGGTGTTTGCGGGAAATACCAATTCCACACACCCCAGTTCGACTTCACTCATATCCCAATCCGTCTCAACACTTTCGATCCATTCATAAATAACTTTGGGTCTGGATTTGGATTCTCTAGTCAACAACTGGGTGGAACAACTGGAATGAAATTGGATAGAATGGGAATCCCAGATTCCACTTTACAAAATGGTCCATCCAAAACAATGGATAACATGGAAATAAGACGGCCAGGGCAAAATTGGATTGTCTTTCAAAATCTCACTTTCTCCAAAAGAAGCGGGATTTGGGATAGACCAAAAGTAAGTTCTTGCAAGATGATAATCGCCAGAAATTAATTGGAACCATAATACTTTCTAAAAGCCCTCAACTACAATAGTGATTTTTTGGTAACTACAGTCATGCGAACCGGGGAGCGTGGTCACAGCTCAGGTACAAACTTGTACGCTTATTGTTCACTAATATATAATATGCAGTTGACAAATTTACCCACTGATTTTCCTGGCTTTGTGACCTCTAAATTAATTACCAGCAAATAAGGACAAAACCAGGATTGGCTTTTACAGGCCTCAGCCTAAAATGTTCAAAATTGAACTCTTCCTCACAGTTCCAGTCCACAAGTATTATGACTGTTGGGAGTGGGATGGGGAAGAAATGGTACAATTCTTCGAAAGAGGCCATTGGATGTACTCACATTCAGTACCAATTAAATGGCTCTAATGTGAAACGAAATTTTGAGATGCGGTTTGTGGGAGAAGATAATTACATGGGCATTCCTCCAGGGGCTCAAAATGTGATTCGGACGGAAACGGTACGTTACATCCATGGCCCATTGTTCCGACACTTTATTCTTGGTCTAGAACTGTTGATAAATGAATGAGAAAATGTGTGTGTGTGTGTGGGTGGGACAGGGGAGGCCTTCACGGGGAAGAGAAGCTGCGAGTCAGTCAATGTCAAGTACAGTCAACATGGGTGGTCCTCCAATGGAAAAGATTTGCAGACACGATTCGTGTCACAAGAAATGTCAGGTGTAGGTTGAGCTGAGCCTGACATACGACCCTCCGCTTTCCCTTGAGGACCACCCAAGTTGATTATACTTGACTCACAGCTTCCCTTCCCCCTGAAGACCTGCCATAGTGTACCTCACAAAAGAAATTACGATAATATTTTTGCGATTTTATGTATACGCAGACATGTCCAGCAAATCATGCTATCTGCGGAATGCAGGCCATGTTTGATATGGATCGGAGAGGTTTGCTCTATTTTTGCAAATAGTTCAACCTAAATATTTTGTGTGTTTTGTATGTATTCTTTTTCATTGTTTTGAAAATCCAAGGAGAAATGACGGACATTGCATTCCGTTGTTGTCACCATTGTGACCCTCAAGAGAAAATTGTAGTCCTCGAAAGCTTTACAAACTTGGGATTCACAGACACCATCCAGACAGTTACGAGGATCGTGGGGAATGTGATGAACACGGGACAGACTCACTCGGGGAATAATTTGACAGAAAATGATATGAAAATGGATGGGATAAACCCAGCTGGACTGCAAGCTGGTTTTGCAGCCAAGTTTGATCAAAAGATTGACTCTGGATTTAAGTACACATTTCTATTCTGCCCATTTGTTTACTGTTATACATTATACATACAGCTTGAATATTTTAATTTTTAATGCACTCAGGATTTTGGTTTCAGCTGGGGATCCACTTCAACAAGTTTTTGGACGCATCATGAAGAAAAAACTTTGACGTTATTGTGCCGAGCGAGGTCTCTGTGTTTATATCGACAGTTGGTTGGAAAATGCAATGAGATTGAGATTCCCACGCCTTAGTAAATCTATTTCATTAATTTAAGTAACTTAAATTATGTTTAGGAATAGGTATGTGTGTGTGAAATTGGAGTGAAATTTTACTTCATCTTACACCATAACAGATTAAATATGGCACTCTCAATTTCAGTACGATAAAAGAGAGCTTTCCACTAGACAACATGACGAGTGGGAGTGAGAATACTGTGGATCAATTAAATGTCCAAAGAAATGGGGAAAATTGGATAGTGGCCCAAAACCTCACTTTTGCAACCAGAAGCGGATTCTGGGGTCCTCCTTTGATATGTCCACGTGGAAGTTTTGTGACTGGGCAACAACTCAAACGATTTAAAGACTATCGGTTTGGTAATTTTTGAAAATGACCGTTCATTTTCTCTTTTACAAAACATAACTACAATTATTCCATAACACATTTTAATATTTTTACAATGCAAAAATAATGTGCAGACGTTTTGGGATTTGGGAGACGAGGACGAAGAAGGGAACTCCGTCATAGAAATTACACACTATTGCCTATGTTGGAGTTCTAAACTTTGTCATCGTCTCCTATTTGCTTGTTGACAATAGCATGGTAAAACTGAAACTGAATTGGATTAACGGAATTCAAATTTGTGGGATGATCAGGTGGGCTGACGTTGAGATGTTCCCGACTGAATGAACAGGATGCATTTGTTCGAACGGTGGATGTGACGAGTGGTTCCGGTAGAAAGACTCGATGGTGAGTTTACTCTTCCCATTCCATAGTGCATCGTATGTCGTCCTTACCCGGGAACTTTTATGACTAATTTCTCTTGTTCTATGCCACTAGGACTATGCTAGTTGCAACAGTGAATTTTAATAAATGTTTTCTTCTCTTCTTCTTCCTCAGGGTGGATAGTGGTTCACCAGCCATTGGCTTTACATTCGCTGACTTTGACCTGAAAGGAAATACCCGGAGAGGGGGATGGAAAATGCAATTCCAGAACGACACTTCCATTCCTGCCCTTCCTAAAGGAGCCAGGAATGTCAACCGTACTCAAGTCCAGTGTCCGCCAACACATGTCATCACTGGAATGATGTTGATGTTCGACAAGAACAACACAGGTTCAAAATATTTATGCAAACTTTTCACTCTCTCCATCTGAGAGTCTCAGAATTAAATGACAATCTTCTTTCATTTATTGTGATCTTACAGGCCAGCTCACAAATATTGGTTTCAAATGTTCCCTCTTTTGTATTCCCAATGTGAAAATGATAACACTGTCTGCTTTCACGAACGAAGGACATGCAGACACGAGTCAACGTGTCGAATTTATTATTGGCACTCGTAGATCAACTTTTGACACACACATCCGAGACAATTCAGTCCGTCCAAATCCCGCCGAACTTCAAAATATTTTCACGACACAATTCCCGTTCCCCAACACTTCTTTTAGTTTTAGTTGGGACGACACACCACGCTCCCTATGGACAACTGTAGAAAATAAATCAATCGAGCTGACTTGCAAAAGTGGGTACAAATGCACGTTTAGACAGTTAGTAGGGTCGTGCGGAGATTTTGAAATATTCTCACCCTACACGATTCAAAAATCCTCTCCATTGAACGGAACACCAGAACCACTGAATTCAGCAATAATAAGTCTGTCAAAAACGGAAATACCGGAGGATGCGCATGCGCGAACAAAACCAGAAAAATTCGGATGGAAGAAAACGAGAGGAATGTTACACACCACGAAACACGAGCAAGACAATAAGAAACCAATAGAAGAAAACAACGAGGAAAACATTAAATCAAAACCTAAAAATCATATTTGGATAATGGCGGGAAATTTGACTTCAGCTGTTAAAAGTGGAGTGTGGGAAGATCCTCAAGAATGTCCAGCAGGGAGTGTTGTCAATTCATACATTTTGAATTACAATCCATGTAATCGTTTCGCTGGGCTTAGTCTTCGTTGTTCAAAATATTTGAAAGCGGGTCAATTTGAAAATGTCATGGATTTGATTGTTGAGAATGTTAATGGGTCATCAACGGAAAAGAATCAATGGATCAATGGAAATTCTTGGGCAGTCGGATTTTCCTACGAAGATTTCAAAATGTCTGGTGCACTCTGGAGAGCTCAGTGGAGACTTGACTTTTATGAGAATGAGAAGATCAATGAAGGGAGTAGAGTAGCGCAGGGAAAACTATTTGGAAGGAAGAGAATTTGCTGTCCAGAACAATATGCAATTTGTGGACAGCAAAATATGTTTGACAAAAATGGGAAAGGTAACAACTTCATTCTAACTTTCAACCAGGGTTTCGTATCTCCCAGGGAGAAATGAATTTCTAATGCACAGTGGGAGAAACCGGGAGAAATTGGAGAAATGGAAAAACCCGGGAGAAATAAAAAGGCACTGAAAACCTCACAGAAAAGTCACAGAAAAGTCACTGAAGATCTCAAATTTTGACAATTTTTATTGCAATTTTACAAATCGTTGGCTTGCAAGCAAAATAACTTATGCACAGTGAGGCCCTGACGCAGCATGCCTGTATTAAAGCAGAGGGAGCAACCATTGATGCAGTGTCAGGGGTGAACTGCACATAAGCTATTTTGCTTGCAAGCCAACGAAATGTTGATAAATATTTCTGGACATATTCAGTTATTTTTCCAGTGTCTTTTCACGGTATTTACATTATCCACTCCCCCCACATTGTTGCCTTTTTGGCCTTTATGTGAAAGGCAGTTNATATTTCTGGACATATTCAGTTATTTTTCCAGTGTCTTTTCACGGTATTTACATTCCCCACTCCCCCCACATTGTTGCCTTTTTGGCCTTTATGTGAAAGGCAGTTAAAGGGGAGTGGGTATGGAGTGGATTGGGAGTGTATAAGAGTCAAAAGAGAGAGAGAGTGGATATGGATTATGGATCGGAGTGGGACTGTATGTACCGAGTGGCAAAGTGTATACAATATGGGACCATATCACACAATCCGCATGAGTGTGTGTGTGGGTTGCTTTGTGTCATTTACATACAACTTTTGTATCCTTTCCATCATGTAAATTACATGTAATTTGATAAAAGTCGAACTTTTCATTCTATATTAGATATCTTTCTGGATGATATCATGTAATTCTACAGTCTAAAGTCGGCCAATCCCGGCCAATCCCGGCCAATCCCGGCCAATCCCGGCCAATGTCTCGGCCAAGGTTTTTACTCGGCCAATCGGTCAATCTCGGCCAATTCTCGATTTTTTGCTAAAAATCTACAAAAAGTCACAGGGCTGTAATCGATGACGAGGAATTCAATGATGACATTACGGAATATCCAGGACATCATCCTACCCGGGTTTTTAGTGTCCCTTGTACTAATCTTACAAAAATATCTTTGCAAGTAGTAAACATTAGGAAGATCATTATTATTAGGACAACTCTTGTGGGTGTCATTAAACCCGGGTATTTGACGGAGAAATTGGGATCTTGAAGATTTTGTGTGTTATACACACAAGGCAATGAGGACATGAACGTTTTTTTACAAAAAACGATTAAAAAATGAACTTTCATGTAATTAAAAATAGTGAAACGCTAAATAGTTATAAACTAGCATACAAACATTAAGTTTTAAAGTCATACATGACCAGCCGAGGCTGTCTTCCTATTCTTTTATGCAACGGAAGAGAGGGACGTTCAGAGGGCAAGGGACGCTAACGCCTCAAGTCTCCTCCTATCGAGCCCTTACGTTATCTGAATGACCTAAAGTAATAGATTGATAGATCTTGACATGCTGAACACGACCATGTGTCCCGAATATTTTTTTGACCTCCCGTTTGACCTATAAATGGGGGTTTGCAAAGTGACCTGATCTGATGACCCCACAAGTCCTAAAAATCTGAAAAAAATCGCAGTGATAGCCAATTAGATGCTACGTATTGTTGACATTTGGGTCATAGTAATATTTTGACCCCTCTGATCTGTACAATGAAATGAAAAGTTTGACAAGTTGCACAGGTCAAAGTAGTCAAGATGACACTATGACCCGCATGTAAATACCGGTCTTTTCATTTCTTCCGTTTTCCCGGTGAATACAGGTGGGCGAAACTGTGTATCTCCCATTTCTCCCGCTCCCACTTTCTCCCGAACCCGGAACCCTGCTTTCAAGTTGAAAGTTTCAACTATTTCACAATCTATAAACGTTTTGTAAACGCAGTCTTTTTATTATGAAATACCAAAATTTGCTGTCTGTGAATTTCAGGGGTTCTCACGAACATCGGTTTCAAATGTTGCCACTTCTCCCTTCTAAATGAAAACAATGTCGAAGAACCCATGCAAAATCATACTGAAAACCTCGCGCAATCCGCGCATCCAGTTGTGAGCCCAAAACCGCCCAAATCCTTCCCGCCCATTCCCGCCTCCACGTTCAAACCAAAAGCAAGCAGACCTGGAAATGGGTCAACGCAAAAGGTCAAGAAGACTAAAACGAAGGCACAAAATAAGAAAAAATTGGAAATCAAAACCCCGGGAGAAATCTGGATCGTCGCAACAAATCTAACTTCTACTGAACCCAATGGCAAGTGGACAGCCCCAAGTCTGTGTCCTCCAGGGTTATTTGTGACTAGTGAGCAATGTCGTACAATTCCTGGTCTTGGACTCTCTGGCTTGACCCTTCAATGCTCGAAAGTAGATAGAACCAATCAAATAATACTCGTTAAGGAGATTTCGAGTGGTTCTGGAAATTACCGCGATTGTCAAGCAAAATTGGATGCTGGTGAGCGGGATAATGGTTTTGCCATTGGATTTACATACACCCAATTCCAGGTCAATGGGTCAGAGCACAGAGGTCACTGGGAGCTTGGTGGAAATGGACGGGAAGGACTCCATCTCAAAATATCGAAAGAAGCAGAGAAAATTGTGAGGAAGGAAGTGAACTGTCCTTTGGGTCATTTTGTGTGTGGATTCCGAACGATGTACGATAAAGCGGGAAAAGGTCAGTTTAAATTTTGAAAAAACGCAGAGAAAATTTCTTGAGTCATAGGTCGTGTCAAATATGAGAAGAATGGATTTTTACATAAATTTTTTGAAAATTTTGAAGGGATTTTGACAAACGTGGGATTCAAATGTTGCTACCATTGTTTACAAACGGAGCGTTTGGTGACCCTTGACATGATCTCAGGTGACCTGGAGCTATACCACAATGTCAAATGGTACACTGGGTCTAGAATCCTGTCCAAAAGTTCTGTAGCAGAAAATTCTGAAGATTTTCCGAGTGTGACCCCTGACGTCATCCAGGCTGCATTCCTTACTTTAGATGAGGATACTTCACATGTGGCTCCATACAGGTGGTTCAATTGGAGGGACGCACCACTGTCCCTTTATTCAATGAAATTGGACGAACATTCTGCTAACTATTCCTGCCCTGCAGGACACTACTGTTTTTTCAAACAGTTGACTGGGTTGTGTGGAAAAGAGATTGAAGTACTCACTCCCTACATTGTCAAAGAGAGCTTCCTATTAAACCCACCAGATCCGGTACAACTGGAACGAAAGGACGACAGTGGAAAGGCAGGGACGCTTACAGGACCCACTATTCTACTAGCGTACCAGTTTTTGTTTGTTGTATTATTATTCTAAACTAAATTCAGCATCAATTTTCGTATCCTCCGTATGCATCAAAAGTTGTCAAACTTTTAATTTATTTTCAAAATTCTTTTTAAATATGAAATATGAATTCACCACTGATTTGTTTTTTGGAATTTATCAACAAATTTTCGATTGAAATTACGACATGTAAAATTTATTTCCACTCTTAAAAGCACACACACACGAATGTTAAATTGAAAAGGTGAAATATATTCTCATTCTGATGTAATCCTGCACAAACACGACTCTCCAAAATTCATTCCCGTCACAGAAATCGAAATTGTTGACACAAGTTGCAGTTGACACGGAAGTATATTTCGTATCGTTAGCACATGATAGCGAACCAAATTTTGCAATTTTGTGGACACAAATCAAAAGGCATCAAAAGGACGTATCAAAACGAAAACGCGGCCTCTGAGTAACTCACACCGCTCACTTCCACACACACACACACACACACACACACATACTCACACACACGGGTCCACTGCCGATACATCATTTCTGGAAAACAAAATTTGCGTCTAACCTCCTGAAATATTCACGCTAGCCAGACTGAAATTAAATTCACAGACACACGCTAGACACATTCTCTGGTCACTAGTACACTCACTACTTTTCAAAAGTGGGATTGGAATTTTGATATTTGGTCGTACGATGACTTGCCGAACTGTCCAAAACCTCCTGCTGGTCTTCGTTGTGACGACCCTTGTAACCAAGGTGACCATTATTAACTTTCACTTGCCCAGGTTTTCACCATTGTCATTCCAATTTTATTTATTTTATTTATTAAATCTATTTCATATAGATGTCAGCGTCGGCTGTGAAGCCAGAAACGACCACCAATTCAACTACATTGGGAGATCCAATCCATAATCAAAATGTTCAGAGAAACGAGTGTGGTGACCTCATCAAGCCTTCTCACGGATGGCCATCCAACCGTATCCGTACGGATATGCTGGAGTGGATACGGATGAAACGGATACGAATGGAAGAGGATGGGATCCGTACGGATAACGAATAATCCGTGGATTCCTTGTATACAACACACACACACACACTGCTATTGGGAGCAGGAGTTTTGTGAACTACGCAAAAGCTTCCCTTGCAATCCTCTGCTGTGTCCCTATTCCAATACATGCAAGCACGTCCGTACGGATGAGTCGTATCCATACGGATCCCATCCGTATCCATCCGTATCGATACGGATAAGCGTATACGGGTGACGGATCATCCACGGATCATCCATGAGAAGGCTTGGACCTCATATTCACATGTACTACAAGAAATAGTTGGAAAATTAAATGGACATCCGATTCAGTGAATGACAATTGTTTGTACGGTGTCTCTTCTTCTACTTGTTCCTTAAAGCCCTTCAAAAACTTTACCCCTCTCTTTCGCTCTCCCTTCTTCTCCTCTTCTACGAATCTCAGTTTGTCCCACTCATCCCACAAACCATAAATCCCGCTAGTTACCAAGATTTCCATTCTCTTCTCTGGCGTCACCCACCATCTTTCCTTTACTTCCACATTTCCTTGTGTAAAGTAGAACCCATCAAATTTCCTCATGAACAAATCCTCCGCATCTTGATTGTGACCCAATTTCAAATTCCCGCCTTCCCTTCTTTTACTCATGAAATTTCAATGGTACTCAAAATCCTCCTCTATGACAATGACCACTACCTCTCTCGCTTCCTTTGTCTCCTTCCAAATCCTTCCCAAATCAGAGTGGCACAACTCTTTAGCTCGCATCACATGTTCATTCCACATCCGAAGTTTCAAATATTCCGCACAAATTGCGAACTCCCGCCCACACTTCTGTATTTCTCTGTTTGTCGTTTGTGGACTGCACACCTTGGCACACCATGGATAAAAATCGTGCATTTTACTCATCAGAGTGTTTGAAAGGTCACACTCGGGTACAGTCTCTCTTGCCAAAGAACAACGGAGTGAGAATCGACTAAACGCTTTCGGTAATTCTTCAAAGATTTGGCAGGAAGAGTCCTTCAAAGCAATGTACCAATCCAAGTTCTGGTGGTGGGAAGAATGGTTCAAAAGTTTTTCCAAACTTTTCCATTCCGTTTCGAAAGGGTAGGGGAGAACGTACTCGGACTTTATAAT
>WJFB01004129.1:0-10925 GCA_009870185.1 Pygmarrhopalites habei | reverse complement strand
CCGCCCCCAAAAAAATTCTAGACAATCTTGAGAATACTGACTACTTCGGGTCAGAGAACAGGGAAATTTCATGAGTAATAGTCTGAGATACAGCCAATGAAAGTTGTCAGAACTTAGAAAAATCATCCTGTATATGACGTCACATCAATCCGATTCATATTTTTCCTCCTTGGTCAATCAAAACATCTGCAGTCTTAACACAAAGTCATTTTCCTGAAAAAGAGCAGTTACCTGGTTGAAATTAAATTGGTCTTTCCTCCTCCTATTTAGACATGGTCATAAGGAGGAGGAAAAGCAAATAGACTTGCTGTGTATCTCCTACCTTTAACTTGACTCTCGACAACCTTAAAACCATACCCGCCGCTTAATTCCCCGTAGTTACTCAACAGGAGCACATCACTTTTTTCAAATAAAAAAAGGATGGAAGGGTCATGTGAACCCTTTTGATGATGATGTTGATGGGAAAAGTTGAGTATCAAAATCTGAATTATTGAACTGGGAGAGTGAGTGAGGAAGAGGAAATTACCGGAGGATCACCAAGAGAGAGGAATGACGTGGATGAATGATCAAACATTAAGATTCCCTACATCTCTAATTGACGAGGAACTTGTTCCTTTCATTCAAATTGTTCAATTAATCCGAGAAAAGGTTACTTCACACCCCCCACACACCTTCAAATTGGTTTGGCATTCAACTCGCCAGCATAAAATAAACATTTTTCCATTTTATCGTCATTATTAAAGTTTTACGGTGTGTGTCACAAAGGGGAATTGGAATAAAATAAATGAAAACATACACACGTTTTGGAGTCAAAAAATAGATATTTGGGATGGAAAGGTGGTCAAAGGATGGAAGACGGCTGGATTGAATCAGTTAAAGCGAAATGAAAACCAAGTTATGTTTGGAGGGAGGGAAAGCGGTGAAGCGTAACCTTGCCTAATCACAAGATTACTCTGCTTCAACCCAACTTATTTTGTCATAAGATGTACATACAACAATCCAAGTCTTATGACTCTCCTCGAATACACAGAACAAGTGTTGTAGAGGGTGGACAGAGTGTATTTTTTAAAACACTCATCTTTCCAACAATCCTTTCAGAACAGAAGCGACAATGAGTCTACAACCACAAACATTTTTTTACCATCTTGTCTACTCCTCCTCCCTCCCTCCTTCTTCATCATACATCAGAGTTATGTTACAAAAAAAATTGTTTTTTGTTCGTGGAACTCCCTACACAGTCTACTGTCTATGACCCGCTTCACGTAGTGAGTGAGGGAAGATGAATACTGTGAATCAAAATGACAACACAAAAGGAGGCCTCCCTCTCCTCTCACTCTGTGAGCATTTGACTATGTAAATCTGGAAATTGTAGGTAACCCTCATATGGAATTCAAGAGTAGACAATTTGAATTATTTCTTATGAATGTTTCTTTAGTGAAATAGTAATGTTGACAAGAACTCTCGAACAGAAAAGTGGAACGAAGTGACACTTGTTTTTTATTACACCTTCGATTGAGCATTGGTTATTTGGATTGTTAGTTAAACATACATGAAGAGTGTGACTACAGATTCGGAAGCTCAGAAAATCCTTCGGTCCTTTTCCCTTTGTAGCTGAAGCTGAAGTGTGTGTGTATTTTTAGGGCACGCGTCATGGTGACCCTTCATTGAAGGGCCACGTGCCATAGTGTTCACCGGCTGTACGCCTTTACCCTCTCAGCTAATAAATTATAAATTGTTTTTTCGTACACACGTACTATTCTAGTCCCTTCATAACACTAATTTATTGGGGGCTGGAGAGAAAAGGTCCATGAAAAATTACTGTGGGTCATCCACACGACGCATTGTCCTTATTTAATTTGTGATTTATCATCAAACTGATGAATTTATTACCCATGAACCATGTCCCGTATGTACTTTAAAATCCTCTGCTCTCTCTCTCTTCCCTTTACTCAGGTGTGTGTGCCTGTCTGACAATATACTAGTGTTTGAAACATAAATCACCAGTAACACGTTCAAAATTGAGTTTCCTCTAATACGCTCCTAGTTACTGTATGTAGTGTGTGTGGACTGTGGAGATATAAATACTATATTTAATAGTATTCTTTTCAAGAGGACTTTTGTTTCGACAAGCAGCAAAAAATTGCAGTAAAAATTTTAATGAAGTTTCTAAAAACTTGTGATAAAAGTTATAGTGTCAGATGTCATCTCCGGTTTACATTACAATTCGTTAAATTGCCATTACAAGCATGTATATTTTTTTTGTTACATTAGTGGCCTCGTTAACTGCAAATAGTAGCAACTAAGAGAGGGGGAGAACATACTTAAAGTACAATGCACAGTACTTTGCTTTTTTTGTTGAGTTTAAGAGGAAAGTTGAGAAACAATTGATTCGTCCGGAAATGTGTAATTTCTTGATCAGAGATATTATTTGCAAAAACAAGAAAAGGAAGCTTGACATTATTTTATTGACAGTATTAAAAAAAATATATTACTGTATTTTATACACTTTTGTATCCTCTAGACTCTGTCTCATCCACTCAGAAATGTCCAGCTTTGTACACAATTTTTCGAGTTGGATTTTTTGAAAAGAAATGGATCACAAATCACATTAAAATACAATACTCATATCCTGAAACGGTGATAACTTGTAAAATATGGTTCCGGTCGGGATTACATCAAAATTTGGCATTTCCTAATTAGGAATATTCAAATTGTTTGCAGTTAAATATTTTATTTTTCCTTCTATTAAGGCAAATGAAGAGCCTTTTCAATCTGATAACCTAGTCCATTTACTTAATAGTCATAATTTTTTATTAAAGTGCATTACAGCAGGATTTTCAAAAATTTAGAATAATTTCTTGAAAAGACCAACAGGAATTTTGACTGACTGTAGACTCGGAGGATTCAAGGTCCCAAGGGAAACTATGTTAAAAAGTGCAAGTCTCTGAGACCCACAAAAAAACTGTAAACAAAACAAGGACAGTCCAGTAAAAATAACTGGATTTCACAGTATTGTGTATTACACGAGGATAAGGTTCGCATCGAATGGGAAAAATTCCTGAATATATGAGAGAATTCCATTTCGGTTTCTCTCCCCCTCCAAACACACACACCCCAGACACACACACACACACTTGGAAAACTTCCGGTGAGCAAAAGCAGGGAAGAGAACCACTGACGGAAAATTCTCTCGTTGCACTTCCCTGGCTCCAAACACACACACACACACACGATCACACACTCTCTCTCTTTTGTAACTGTATAGATATTAATTTGAATTATATTTAACACTAAACATGAACTTGAAAATTAATCCATGTAACATCTGACTCGTGTGCGGTATAAATATTATACAATTATCCCAGACACACACACACACACCCTCCCCTCTCATATCTCATGGTGAATATTGTAGTTTGACAATACAATGTTTACATTTCCCCCCGTGGTTTGTCCAACGTTCACAAAGTGGTTTAAATAGTTGTGAAAAGTAAAAGGATTTTTGCCTCAAATCTCACGAGAACCAAGAGCGTGTGACTTTGTTTCCTAGATTATCCCTCCATTTTCCATTCATAACTTTTGAGGTGGAGGAGGAGAAGATGGGGTCTTGTGAATCAACCACTTTTCTCCTTGTTATCAATAAATTTGTCTCTCCATCTACAACTCGACACAAATTGTGGAGACAAAATAGAGCTAATTTGAGGAAACGAGGAATCAATCAATCCTTATAATAGATTGTGGAAGGAAAACACAACTCCATGAAATTCATCTCCTTTTATAACTCTTTTTCTACAATCACACACACACACATGTGCATGTCAAAATTAGGAGGGATTATTTTGGAGTTGTTTAAACCTCCTTCGACTTCAATTCATACACACAACACAACACAACATGGTAGGCACAAATGACTGTCAAGAGAAAGAACCTGTTATACTTCCTGTCTTCAACCAACCAGCAGACAAATGGACGAAGACGTGATGTGTGTGTGTAGAATAAAAAGAGAAAAAACATTTTCGCTTCCTTCCTTCAAACCAAAACCACCATTACAGCCCATTAGCAAAGTTCACCCTTTCGGACTGGGACTTGCATGACTTTTCCATTGAAAATCCGTCCCATTTGTACATTTGTATGGAGCCAAAGGGAAACTCTTTCCATTTTTTGATTGTCTTTGTGGAGTCTTCCTTCGGTTCTGTCTATCCTAAGCGTCTTTACTGTACGAAAGAAGAAATTTGAAAAAGAAGGGGGTCCAATGAACCAAAAATCTGGATTCCCAAATATTTTCTAATTTTTTTTCCAGTTTTGACCTCTAATTACTGGATGTTATGAAAAAAAATGGATTTGTGAGAAAAGACTCACTCCTCTCACACATTAGCTAAATGATACGGAGATTAGGAATGTGAGAAGGGAGAGGAGGATATCGCAAATCTCACTCACATTAGTATTCTAGTATGTTTAACTAATGTAAATTTAAATTGTTTTCCACGTTAAATTTAATTTTAATCTTCCTTTAATCATGAAACTTGTAATGTAATGTGTATAATTTTGCGTGGGACTCGCGGCCAGGATTTTTTGTGAGGGTGGTTGTGTTTGTTGTGTGATTGGGATTTGTGTAAATAAAAATGAGTACAGAGGAACAAATTCTAATGATTGTCTTGTAATAAATTCCCCCCACAACAACTTGACTCGTCTGAATAGAAATCAGATAAACACTTTTTCTCCTTCTGCGTTCTCAGTTGAAGGAAATTGTTCTTGTCTCTCTCTAGTCTCTATACATATTTGTGACTAATTGACTTGTTAATGCGTGTTGCACCTTCTTGGATATCTCACATTATCTGTTGTGCGAGTGTTTTTTTTATTATAAAAATGCCAGGAAATTCATAATCAGGGTAGAAAAGGCAACATAGAAAGGGAGAGAGAGTCTAATTTGTAGCTCTAATAAAATTAATATCACATTATTAGAAATTGCAATATGCTAGCCAGTCCAGACGATTGTGTCAGCCAAATTTAGAAATTTTTAATCAAAAGTCAAGTCAACTCATTAGATCGTAATGAAGCTTGGCATGCACATTTTCGTAGTGCTAAAACTTCAAAATTCTTCTGAAGACTGTAGTTACCATTTCAGATTCAAATAATGAACTTCTTTATAGTCTTAGACTTTCCATACGAGTTAAAATGTTGAATTGTCATTATAAAATGTTGGTTTAGTGTGTGTGTGTTTGGGTTGTGGCTCAGTAGTCAAAAGTTGGTGGTGTTCAGAAGACACAAGTCTGAGGTGGATTAATAAATGACACAGGAAGGTGAGTGGGGTTGGGTATAATATGAAATATCATTTCTACAATTTTATATTAAAGTATTCGAGGAGTATTTCGCCTGTGCGAAAGAGATAAAGAAATTGTTTGAATCAGCAAATGTATGTATGTCCGTATACTTATACTTATAGTCCTCTCTCCCTATAATTTACTGTGTGTGTGTGTGTGTATTTGATATTAACAAATCTGCGTGTGTGGACGAGAGTGACAGAGTGTATCTATGATGTGTGTGTGTGTTGTGGATGGATATATGATGAAATATAGGAGATATGAGGATATGAAAACATTTTCCCATGAAGTAAGTAACATGGAGTCAAGAAATCATAGCAAGGACAGTACCAATAAAAAATTCTTTTCCCGTGAGAATTTGTGTTGCACACATTTAAAGCCTTAAGTACATCCACTTGATCGCATACTCCCTGTCGTACGTTCCTTATCTCCTATACAATTTTACTACTCTCTACTATCATTACTACCTCCTCGACTGACTTATACACTTCTTCCATATGTACTTATACAACTTATCGTCAAGCTTCCTCCCTCACTAAATGTCTAACCGGCATGTATCTTCTTTTTGGAAGAAACCCATCACACACACACACACACCTGAGTGAGTATTCCACCCCCTCCTTCTTGAGCGTCCTGGTTAATTAAAATTACAAGTAATTCCACATTCCCTGCGTGTCTCCCTACTCTCGAAAAGTATATTATATGAAGCGTAGGATATTATTGTTTGTAACCTTTTAAAAATATTATTTATGTCAAATCGTCAGAGAGCTTGGTCCTCCCCATCACTCTTGATTCATTAGACGAGAGGAAACTTCCATTTAAAAATTAAAGGCTGTTGCAATGGCATTTCGTTATTTTTAATTCTCTTCTTTTACTCTGTGCATGACAAGGGGACTCAGCATGTTACAATTCCAACTAATGCAAAATGGTTTGGGTGAAAATGGGTAAAAAGAGAAATTTTGAACAAATTTCGAGGAGCTTGTAGTAGAAGAAGACTGAAATGAAACAAAGTTTTCAGTATAACGACGAAGGAGAGGTCAACAATATAGTAGTAAAGAGTAAAGGGAAATGGTTAAAATGTTGGCTTTAAAATCTACGTACTTGCATTATTCTACAACACACGACAATTAAGGCTAATCTAGAGATGAGGAGATAAAATGTGGGAAAAAATGAACGTTATAATATTGCCATCAAAAATGAGTTAAATACCAGTTTTCCACGGCAAAGCAATGAAGTATGTAAGTAGACATAAGTACGACGCCATTGTCATATCCACATTTAAGAAGAGTAATTAAAGTTTCAAATGATAGCACTCTTTGCTCCTGTTCGTTCCATAGTCAGTGCTTTTACAATTTACTTTAAATATCCTAGTCCAATTTTTTCCTTCACTTCATATTTTTTGCATCTCAAATCTCTTACTGCATCATTGCAATAAGAGAGTTCCAATTAAATTCAAAACTCCGGGCTCCTCAAAATATCCAGAACAATTCAGTCGTAGCTAAACTAATTAAATTAGTACATAAAATTTTTATGTATTGTATTTGTTAGTTCAATCCCATGGAAAAATTTGTGGCAGACTTTTCTTTTCAACAAATTTGGACAGAAAAGGGGCATAGCATGATATTGAGTGTGCAATCATTTGATGTAGAGTCAAAAGGGGTTACCCTCATAAATTCACAAAAAACTACGCTGAATGGGATATGGAGAGACGAGAACAATGCGGCATGAAAAGACGTCGTATTTTTGCAAAATGACAAGGATAATAAAAAGACTTGCATTATTATTTTCTCTTCTTAAGTAAACAGCTCCATGAATTTCTGAGAGAAGACTCACCCGACCAAATCATATTTTATGGACTTGTCTAGACCCAATTAAACCGAAAATACCTAATGGTTTCTCCAAACTATACTACTTTTTATAATGAGGAAAATTCAATAACCAAAATTTTTCATGAATTTAACTACCAGTATTTGCTGTGGGGAATAAGTGGAGCGAAGGGACACTTCCTAATGAATATTGTTATTATCTGAAACAATTTCACTTACGTTGAACCCTTCTTATGCTGAAATCATCTCCATTCCATATTATTAGCCTCTCGTACTTATTTAGGTAGTTACTATTGAACATGTCTCTGTCAGATGACATCAACTCCACTCACCCCCATATTTCTGTTGTTGCAATATTAATGTTGAGGATGATTGTTGCATTGTTAGTTTGTGTGAATTCATATCAACCAGCCTACAATTACAAGTTGAACTACCTAAAGTGAGGGGTAGAGTAGTAGGATGTATTTTGACACACACACGTATTTATTGTGTGTTCAAGACTGTGTCATGAAAAGCTTATTATACACGAAATGAACCAACTGAACTCTTGGATTCTTTTTGAGATGGAGAGAACCAAGACTATTACAATTTTCTGATTACTTAAGAGAACCAAGGCAATTCCTACATGGAGAGCATCATCATGTCAACCTCCTACACACTATAATAATAAGACACATGCTAAGGATGTTTACTACACATGAGAGACAAAAAGTGCACGCAATAAATCACAGTTTAATGACGGATGGTTACTTACGTCCATTCAAGTTGAACATCCGCTTGTTTTTCTTCTCTGCTACATTAAATTGAAATCATTAGGCTAACAATCAATAGGTAAATGGATACAGTATTATGCTTAAGGAGAAAGACGAGTAATTTCAATTTGTCAAATAATCTGCTACTTCAGAAAGTGAAGTATTTGTGAAAGTATTAGATGGTTTTATGTCTCTGACCGTCAAACTAGCAATTTGATATAGGGAAAGCATAATGTCTACTTTCACCGGCTTTTGGGGCGTTCTAATATTTTAAACAGGAACCCCTGAGATATTTCCATGAACTAAATAGCTTGAATCTAAAGGACAAAGAAAGAGGAATCAAAAAATTAGTTAATCATTGTTTGACTTTATTTCAAAAAATTGTCGACCAAACAACAAACGATAACATGTACATAAAGATTTGGACAGGATATTTTGTGTAATTGATTACAAAACAAACTGACTGATAAACTTGATTGTAAATTTTTAGAGATGGAGGAGAAACAAAACTAGTTCATAGTCAAATATTTAAAATTATGATTAAAAGTCAGAGTACAGTTGTGCTATATTTTCTTTTACTAATTAAAAATGACTCACTGCATTTGTTTGTATATATAGCACACACAATAGACTGATGTTAAGAGTTCCATCAGTTATCTTCCTACTTAATGTTAATTAACAGTCTAGAGTTGTAATCTTTAGAGTATGTATGTATAAAACATCCTTAAAATTAATGTTCTCGTTAACTCCACTCTGTCTCATTGTAGATAATGTGTTCACAGAAATTAAATCAAAACTGCATTGTTTGTAAATAATTTTGTACAAATAGCTGGCAAAATTGTAACACTAATTAATAAGTTATATCTAAGAAATAATTCCTATTTCGATTGTAACACGTCAAAAAATAATTAGCTACATATTTTGATTGTTTTAGCTAGATACACATTCGATTGATGAACCACTGTCAATTAAATGAAACTTTAATTGAATTACAAAAATTCAAGAAAATTATTATTTTGATGAGGGACACGGAGGGCTACTCACGACTTTGGGACTAGAAGGGACTTACATAAGGAACAGTTTAAAAAATCATGAATCATGATTAAAAACACATTGTTACACACAATCTTGTTACTCCTTCACATGACTGCCGTAGTGTACCTCGTCACATCTGTGCAAATCCAACAACATTTCATTCAATATGTACTTTAGAAATTGTAAAAATCTTAGAGAATAATTTATTAGTTTTACATTTAGTAGTCTGCCAGTGTCGATGATCCCAAATCTTATCGTTAAAATTCCAACTAGGCAAATATACCTCTAGTACACATTACACAAGTTAAGTTTAATTGTGTGCAAAATTCTCAAAATAATTTTGTGCTGATCCATCATCCTACATCTAATTAATTGTATATCACTAATAATAATTACTCTGATTTAACACATCATGAGTTGAGTGCGACGGGTGGAGGGCGGTTTTGGACATGTTGTATTCAATCAGTTGTCGTCAACTGTCAAATGTTTTGAAGGTACATATTTTCCTTATAATTCTTTAACATTTTGTTCATTTCGCTGTATATTTCATCTTCTTGTTGTACATAGTTTAGTAAATACACAGTTTGTAACGAAATTAGATCTTTCTCTCCATATAATTTATGGATTGTAACAGACACACTTACACTAAATATATTTTACCTTTCATATCGCTGATAATAAATATAAACACGTTCCCTTCAACTTTAATTATATATACATATAGTTAAATTAGTACATTTGGTTGTTTTTTAAGTTTTGCGTTTAGTTTTAGTTTGCAAGGACCCCATCATAATGTATTTGTTTTTACATTGAATGTACATTTTAATATTGTACATAGTGAGGTGTCGACTGACAAACTTTTGCATTTTTTTGTCAATTCAAAACATTCCAGTAGTGTAAAAAATGCAGAAAAATGGTAACATTTTGGATTTTGTCGTCACCTCGAAAATGTGGGTTACATGTCTTGGTAATTTTTACTACCGTATTTCCTAAGTACACACACATTTAAAAAGCCTCACTCATGATTATCTTTAATATATAAATTAGATTGACATTTAGCTACTATTTCACATTTCGAGATCCTGCATCCTTCAGATATAAGTACTCAACTAGACCTTTACATACTTTACTCATTCCCCCTCTAAATGGTGACACGTAATCAAAATGAGTTCCACTTTTTTTAATTTTGTTTTTTTTGTTGAAATATGAAATTAAGGAACTCTCAAATTTGGCTAAAACTACCAAAAGACTGTGTGATTACTTTTAAAAACTATATACTTACTCGATACTAGGTTAATTTGTACTAATTTTTAAACAAACAGCAAACTATAGTAAGGCTATATCTTTTTTATGGAAGCTGGCAAGTATAACGTAGTATTCAGGTCTTTCTAAAAGTTTAACGATTTCAACATGTCTGATATTAAAATTTTCGAGTCGGTAAATAAGTAAAGAAGATTGTAGAAAAATAACTGAAACGGATGAAAATCAAATGGGAGAATCAGTTTCAAAGGAAGCAGAATTCACTGATTAAGAGAAAGTTTCTAATAAGTAGATAATGCTGCTGTTAAGAATAACAAATTTCATATATTTGAAAATGTTATCCCAAAAATGATTAAGAATATCACATTAGAAGAACTTTTTGATCTTGACAACTGAGCAAAATCTTTTTAAAAAAATTTTTTTTTTAGAAACAAGACAGCACCTTTGTTTGACAGACATTGCTCTATCATAATTTCTAGTATTTTTAAAAATTCAATCTCAACACTATAATTTATGTTCAGGACATTTCCATTGAATCAGATTTCGAAAATTCACCTTAAATTGAAAATGCTACGTTTCTTTCGTAGAACTGCTTACTCAATTTATAGTCTATGAAAAAACTTGACATGTTTTACAGGATGATTTGTCTAAGTTGTGACAACTTTGATTGGCTGTATCTCCGAATATTACTCATGAAATTTTCCTGTTCTCTGACCCGAAGTAGTCTGTAT
>WJFB01004128.1:0-10932 GCA_009870185.1 Pygmarrhopalites habei | reverse complement strand
ATATGGTTAAATTGATCACGGATTTCGTTGAATCAATGAAATCCTTGGTTTTATGTATCGTTAAAATTACCCAATGAACTGAGAGTGTGAGAATAAAAGATTCTCATTTTTATCATCATCGCATAACATTGTACGTAAACAATCTCCGACCAATTCTACACAAGAGATAAAAAAGGGAGAGAGAGAAAACGTGTGCATTAATTATTTGAGAAGCCCTAGAAATAACTAAAAGTTTATTATATAATTTCCATTTTCTACTCCACCAATCAGAATCTTCCTCATCTGTTACACCACATCGTATGTAGAGAGAAAGTGTGTGTGGAGGCTTTCTTGTATTCCTCCTTCTTTCCAAGTCCTTCTTGGAATTATTTTTAATGGAAAACAAATGGAGGAGAAAAGTCTTACAGAGTACAATCAGGCACACCCACACTCTCTCCTTCTTGATAAACACATTTTATTGGGTTTTCACAAATATTTTTTTCTCTCTCTATTTCTCTCTGAAAACGAGAGTGAGAGAGAGAAAGAGGATGCTCTAATTTTCTCCATCACTCCAAAATCACGAACATTGCATTAAAGTAGGTTTAGTTGCAATTAAATAGACAAGAAAAGGAGGAAACCTTTCAAGACAACCACTTGACAATATGACGCATTAATAATTACAGTACAAAAAAACAAATAAATTCATTGTGAAAATGAAAATAAAAAAAAATAAAAGATCCTTCTTATTTCTCCAATAAAAGTTTCTCTAGAAAGATCCATACCCTCTCAAAACTTTCTCTTCTGTCACTTGGTCCTCAGATGCATTCTCTAATTATATTTAACCAATTTCATGTTCCATTTGAAAATGGGACAAGCCTTTTGTTTTCCACTATTTTCCCAATGAAGAATGAAGGGGCAGGATGGAGGGGGAGGAGTGAATTTATGAATTTTTGAATTTTTAATTTTCTTTCTTGTCCTGAGTACTTGAAGTTTGGCCAAGAGAGACAGAGAAAGAGGAGGAGAAAAGAATGAGAGTGTAAAATCCTTAAAAGGATTCCTATTTACACACACACAAAGTACACACTGTCACCATTTGACGTAAAGTTGGAACAACTTTGCATCTTCCAGTAGAGAGGGAGGGAGAGAGAAAGATAGAAAGTGAAAGTGTGGAAGAGCTAGGGCTAGGGTGGATTTATGGAAACTTCCAGCCCATTTCCCCACTTAAATGTTTTCGACACGATGCATTGCAGTGTCAAGTGTGTCAGGAAACTTGAGCCAGATCCTCTCAACCTTCTCCTAATCATTTGTGTCAACTACCAACAAAATCAGCTCCAATTCCCACCCAACATTCCCCTCTGCACCCACAAATTTGTGCATAACAAATTTGTAATGCATTTGTAATCACCCATGCACATCATCATTGTCCCTCCGAAAATCCCTAATAAAATACAAACTCGTATTAAATTGTAAAATTATTTTCTATGGATAATTCCAGAATTTGTGTTGTGAACTAAAACTTGTTTCCTTTTGAATCTCTTCCATATTTTTGTTGGCTCACCCAAAATATTCGATATTTTGTCGTCTGCAAAAAACCCATCAAAATTGAATTTAATCATTCCAACAAATTTTGCAATATTATTTAATTTTTTTGAAACGATACGAACAAAGTCAATGTGGAATGATAAATGGCAAGAAATGAGTCTATTTCCTTTCGCCATGAATAGAAAGAGGAGGAATGGAGGAGGGAAGAAAGGAAGGCGGAAGTGAAAGTCCTTTGCTTTTCTCTGCTTTTACTTGGTCAATTTACTGTGAGCCATGTATTTTTCAAATTTATCTATTCTGACTTGGCTCAGACACAAAAGGGAGAAGAGAGGCAGACGTAGAAGGAGGTAGAGAAAGTTACTGGACCTCAGGTTAAATTGTACACCATTCCATTCCGTCCCATCACACACACACATTGTCTCCTCCTCCTGCTCTACATCTTTCCCTTGTTCTTGTTTGGGTGGGTGGGTGGATGAGGAGAGAGAGAGAGAGAGTGTGTGTGTGTGTGTGTGTGTGTGTGTGACAAAACAACATTGGTTCACTCGATTCCACATCCCTTCTCCTTGACTTGTCTCTAAATTTACAATTTGAAAGTTGACATGATGCTCCAGTTGGCTCTCTCTCTCTCTCCTTGCGACAGTCCATAGGGACATTACTCGTTGATGACACACGCGAAGAGAGCAAAGCATACAGATGTGACCATTCCCACAGCTTCTTCGTCAGCCAAGAAAACAACACAAAGGTTGTCTTCTCCGCTACGTAGATCACACAGACACACATACACATCCTGGCTAAACACTTTCTTACGTGTGTGTGTGCAATGTGTACAAAAACAGAGATATATGTGTGTGTACTGTATAGACACACACAAATAGAGTGAAAGCTAGTAGGACAAGGGAACCGATATGAAGTTCTCGGGAATAAATGCGATTTGATATGAGTGACGTTGATCTCTAAATACTACACAACACACTACCCATGAAATACACTCCTCAACACACATCCATACTCACTACTCACTCTAATCCTTCAACAGTGTTGACTGAAACTCTCTCCCTATCCACCACTTTATGGAGTCTCCAGACTGTGGCGGAAATGGAACAGAAAAATGTGTGTCTTATGTACGGACGTGTGTGTGTTTGGTGGAAGGGAGAAAGTGAGTGTAATAATTCTTTTTTTGTCCATATGATGCCCCATCCCTCTTTCCTTGGAGGGAGAAAGTCGCTGCTCTTTCTCCTTCACTTTCTCGTCTCGGGTTGTTGTTTGTGGTGACAGGAGAGAGGGAAAGTGTTGTTAAGCATATAACAAATGGAGGATGATAAAAAAGAGGGCAAAAGATTTCCCACTACATGATCATTGGACAAGATGTATTCGTGTGTGAGTGAGTGTGTATTCCCCTCTCTAATCTCGCATGCAGACGGCATTGTCCCAAGTGTCCCGGTATATAACCATCCATAATGGTAAACACAAGAGAGGGAAGGAGAGGGAAGGGAGAAAGCAGCCCACACTCTTTTTATCTACTAAAAGCTTTCCCTTTGATTTTTCTTTTTGGAGTCTATCCTGCCGCTCCTCCATGGGCTTGAAGCTCAGTCTGGAAGACTGTGCCTTGGCTTGAGAGTCCCCACTTTTTTGGCTTTAGATTTAGCCAGACCCCCTTTCATACTTTGAGAATTTTGTCGATTACTTTCCCCATCCTTTCTCTCTCTCTCTTCTTCCCTCCTTTTTTTGGTGATCAAAGATTTATTGACCCACCCATACAAAACTCCCATTCTCTCTCCCTCCCTTCCAAAAATTCTTGAAGCTTTCTCCAGACTTTCTCCAGACAGTGGAGGGGGGAAGAGAGAGAGCCCACATGTAGTATATGCGCTCAATTTTTTGGACCACCCCCATCTTCCTTCCTCCTTCTTGTTCTATATTTTTTGGAAAAAACAGATGTAGATTCCGGTTCCCTACACAAGCACACATACACACTACACACACATCCAAACACAATGCAGATGAATGAGCCTTGGCTTTCATGAATGTGGACGGATGATGGGATGGAGGGGGAGCATTAATCTGTTCTCAGAAGTGAAATATGATGGAAAGGGGAGGGAGGGAGGAAGAGAAGTGAGTGGGAATTAGAATCAAAATCAATCGAAACCGTGTAAAGAATTCGCGCGGCCAAAAAATGTGAAAGGATGGAGGGGGACTTTGAACAAGATAGAGATAAATTGAGTGGGTCATGGACCTCACTCCTCCCCCTCCGCTTTCTCTTCTTTCTCTCTATTTAAACTAATGACATGATCATTACTTAACTACCCTCAACAACGCACCACTCAAACAACTACATAAAAAGCTATACGTATAGAAAAATATTCTGCATCAATTTCACTCAAACTTTCTCCACTTAACCAAAAAAGTCAGAAGAAAGCTCAATGTCTGTGTGTGGAGTATGGAGAGTGGAGGGGAAATGAGGATGTCGAAGTTGTGCCGAGTATAAAAAGGAAATGAAATCCATCTGCTCACTCAACCTCCAAAATAATTCAAATGTTAATCGACTCAATTTTCCACCCCACACAGAAGTACCAGCACCGTAAGTCTCTTCTTTTAGCCTCCCTTGAGTTCCAACTCTCCCAATAGTCATATCATCCTCCGACCCTTTTAACATTAACTAAATGAATCATGCATCCTTGGTTTTACAATCCATTAATGAGGACTCATATCCTGGTTGCTTCATAATCCCGATAGGATCTAAAGGCCAAGGGTAATGAAGGTGGATTTACGGTACAGCCATGCATGTGTAATGTGGACAATCCGTTGCCCCCGAAAATGGAGATGACAAACTTTCTCCCGAGTTCAAGGGAGGAAATGATGGGCTTTCCCTCTTTTGGGAAATGACAGTAGCCAATAAAGATGATGATCATAATTTTAGATCGTTGACATGGTTAATCATCTCTTTGTCCTTCGCTCCTCCTCCTCTCTTGTCACCCTTCTGACCTCCTGCTGCTCAGAGAGTGGCCCCCTTTTCCCAAATATAGGAGTATTACAGACAAATGTCATAAATTTACTCTCTCTCCCTTTGACCCTTTTTTCTTGTCAAACAATTCAGACGAGGGGTTTGGGGGTTGAGTGAAGGCACATCATTTGGGGAACCTTTAGACTGATTGGATACCTTCCAAGTGTCCCTTTCCTCATTTTTTATGTTTTCATCAGATGACATCAATTGGTCCCACACACGCACACATCTCATCAAAGGTCATTCCCGTCATAAACTATTTTAGTACGAGGAGGGAGGGAAGGAGTCGACTCACGTAAGAAATCATGGGGAGTCTCCAAGCGGCTGCGACCAAAGCCTCTGACACACAAGTGTCTTCTGGTCCTCCGATGAAAGCCACTGCTCCCGAGTCTCGCATCTCCGTCATGATCCGAATGGGCAGGGGATTCAACTTGTTTGAACTGAAACTGCTGTGAACAGAGAAAGAGAGACAGTCAAAACATTAATTAAAATTCATTTGTGTGGATGTAGTACGTGAGTGAGTGTGTGTGTCTGGACGGGTTGAAGAAGGGGGAGTTTATTTTAAATCTCCATTACAAATTACAATCACAAATACAATAGCTCTTCTACTCCCTTCCCTACTAAAAGATTCTAATTGAGGAGAAGACAATGCCCTCTGTTTTTTCTCTTCATTGACAACGTTTACTATTACTCATTTTTGAGGACAGGGAGATGAAAAGAGTGTCTCTGTCCTCGTTCGTCAGACTCGTCTTTGTTTATCCAAGAGAGAGAGAGAGAGAGAGTGGAGAGTGGGTGTGTGGAGGGTATAGTGTGCATAATCAGTCAACTAGCAATGTGAAAAAGATAAGAGAGGGAGAAGGAGGAAGGGGGGCGTTCCATAGTTTGCATCTCAATTTAATTTGATAAAAATATACATGCACAAGTAGAAAGTATATAGAGGGGAGAGAAAGTATACACAGAGAGGAAAGAGAAAGCAGTGGGGGGTTTCAAAATTCCCGAAATTGGATCTGAATAAATGACTAAGAATATAAAGACCCCCTAGCAACTTAACAGACAAAATGCGTTTATGGAGTTGTGTACAAAAGAAATTACAAACTTTTTTTTCTCTCTGTTGCGGCTCTCATCGTCAGTCAATGTACTAACGATATTCATTTTCAGGTGCCTTTGAAAAGAATATCTATTCAGCTATTCTCCCTTCCTTTCCCTCATTTCAATTTCACTTTCACTCTCTCCATTTTTCTCTGTGTAGTCTGGGTAATGATGGAATCTATTATATGGAAGAATCCAGAATTGACAGGATGAGGGAAAAGGCGGGTAGGATTATGTGTGTAAAGTGTAAAGAGCAGTGGAGGGACGTGTGTGTACGGTGGAAAACTTGGGACATTAATTTGTCCCACTTATTCCATGGAGCGGGTTGATTAGTTCTTACTTGACGACTGTCTCTCTCTCTCTCTCTCTACTCTTTCTCTTGAACGATGTTAATAGGGAAAAATTAAGTAAATGAAAGTTCTCATGTACATGTACAGGCTGGTTCTTTCATTTCATTCAATCGTGAGCTATTTTGTGTGATTGCTTTAGAAGTCGCTCCCCCCTCCACAAATCCCTTTTTGTATTGTATTGGATAGCAATATACATGTCTGTATTATGGTTGGTTAATGGCGATTACTATTATATACCTGCCAATATCCCTCGCAATATACTCAAGTCTTCGTCCGGGTAGTAATTCAGAGTCATTATTGACTGACTCAACGGCAAGTCGAATTGCTCCCAAACTCATTTGATTTTGATTGTACGGGGTGAGGAAGCCAATTTTAATTGTTGTCTCATTCCATTCTTTACTACTGCTCCCCCTCCCCCTCCCATTTTTGAAGAGGGTTGAGGCTGAAGGGGGACAGTCCACATTTTTGTACTGACCCATGACTCTCTTCTCTCCTTCCACAGTCATCTGTAAAAGAAAATTTTAATTACATAATTAATTTATCCATTAAATGCTAAATGCAAATGTTAAAATTCACTCATGAGATTGCATAAATATTTCAATATCTCAGTTTTTCTGTTGCTTTCAACTTTATATGGACGGCGGGAGAAAGTACAAAGAAGAAAGTTCAAAACGGGGTCAAGACTCTTGACTCAAGAGAAATGGGTAGGCGTGCTATTAGCATGAATAAATCGTTAAAATTTGACGACAGTACTTACATTTACATGAAGACTTTTGTGAAGCACAGCTGAGGTCAGTTGTGAATTGAGCCGGACTTGGTCCGTCCGGACGAAGCAGTCTTGAGAGTAGGGGAGGAGGAGGAGGAGAGCTGACAAGTACAGGGATAAGTGACTCTTCATTGTTCTTGTTGTCGTTGTGTTGTAGTCGCGGGGTATTCGTGATATGTGAGGGGTGGTCAGGGTAATATCATGGCAAAAAAAGAAATTTCATTTTCCTCCCTTCCACTTTATTCCCCTCCCCAAAAGTTTTTTCCCTTCTTTGTCTTTCTCAAAAAGGGAGACTGGGGAGTTATGACCGTTTTAAATCGTCCTTAAATATATTGAAAGTTGTGCAGTGGGAAAATCCGGTTGACTTTGGACACGAAAAGTCTTTAGTTGTGAAGGATAAATGTTCTTTTTTCTCTCCCCTTTAGTCTTAGTTGTGAGGAATGTACCTCAGAGAATTGTTTTGTGTTACTCACATCCACACAAACACAGTCCAGATAGAGACAAAGGGAGAGAGAACATTGGCCCCCCTCCTTTCTCTTCCTCTTCCTCACTCCAGTAGTCCAAGTTTCTTTGGGCCTCGAGATCAAAGGGAGGGAAAAGTAGGGCAAGTGAAGCAAGTAAGGAGGCTGGCAATGGGAAATACATTATTCGCCACTCTATAAACTCCTCACCACCATCCCCCCCATTATTCCAACATTCAAAATTCTGTCCTCACACACACACACACACACACACAAATTCTTCCCTTTTCCAAAAGACTTGAAAGTATGTCAAGTGTCAAGCGTCGTCCATCCGATTTTCAAATCTTACTCACACACTTCCGTCTTCATCTGGTTGATGGAGGGCCAGCACAGCATGTCAACACGACACAGAGGAAAAAGAAATCAAAAATCCATTTCTCTCCGACTCATCCAAGTGTCAGGGTATTATAGTAATAGTAATAATTCCTTTGCACTCTTTTCACATCCAATTTGACTTGGTTTCTTTTGTCCTTCTTGTCAAAAATTATGAGATGAACTCAGTGGATGGACATCAGAGTACTTAAGAAGAGGAAGAAGAAAGCCAGAGAAAGTTGAGTTCCTCCCACACTCCGTCTGTAGTTGAGTAGTCCAATTTATTTTTAAATTTTCAAATCCACTTAAGTCCTCTTCTCCTATAATTATTCTTGGCTTTCACTCTATCTCTCCTATCCCGCTTTCTTGTACGTGTCCCTCGTGCATCCAAATTTAAATTAGTTCACGAGATAAAGTAAATAGTAGAAAATTGCGTAGCTTCCTCTTTCTCCAACTCTTGACGTAGACAATGATGCTGATGATTCCGAGTATATATTTATAAATCACCCGAGGGACGGGGTGTCACCTCATTTCCGGAATCTCTAAAATGTGGGTCGAGACACTGTCCACTTTAATTGCAAATTAATTTTCCATTACACAACCATCTTCCTGTCCCACACAAAAGTACCGCCACACACACACACACAGTTTCTTGTATTATGTACAGAGAGTAACTGAATAGTGTTTAGTGGGGAAAGGAGAAGCTCAACAAATGTGCTATGAATGTGTAATAATTGTGGAATATAAATTGTAATTTTTCCAACGTCTTCTCTGCTCCTCTTTTCTTTGTGAGTCTTCTCAACTATGGAACATTATTTAATTCACCACAAAGACACACACACGATTGCCCTTCCTCCTGTTGTTCCAACTTGGTCACACACACACGCACCCAAAATTGTACTTTTACATTTGCATTTGAATACAAAAATTTATTTTCCCCACTTTTCTCCCTTTCTCTTTTTAACACTCCCCACCCCAGTCTCTGTGCAGTCTCTTTCGACTGCACAACTTTGTCTACTTCTCTCCCGGAAATGTTTCTTCTTCTTAATGTTCTCCACTCTTTATGGCCCCCTTCAAAACACGCACTTTTCACTCTTCTTGCCCCCTATACTCCTTTTCCACACTCCCGGCTCATTCCCTCCCTCTCCCTTCCTCTTTGTCAAAGGAGAGCGTGTGAGTTTGGAAATAGGGGAAAGCCCTTCGTGATAAAAAGAAAAGTCTGTGCTTTCTTTTTAGGAGAAATTTCACGCTCCCTTACTCACAATTTCTTGAGGATTCCTCTCTATACTCCTCTTTAGTATAAAAAAAAGTTTA
Organism: Pygmarrhopalites habei; assembly: GCA_009870185.1. Classification (NCBI taxonomy): domain Eukaryota; kingdom Metazoa; phylum Arthropoda; class Collembola; order Symphypleona; family Arrhopalitidae; genus Pygmarrhopalites; species Pygmarrhopalites habei. The sequence continues at coordinate 2,061 of WJFB01004128.1, read as the reverse complement.
AGCCGCTTTAGTCCTTTTACTTTCCCTTCCCTTACTTTATTGTAAGCTGACAAGGAGGTGAAAAAAAATTTCACCAACCAACCGACACAGTAGAATAATCCAATGTTTACAATCCCTTTTCTCTTTACTTTCACTCAGTCTTGTCTTGATGGTTCAATTTAATTGATTTTCATTTCGGAAACCTTGTTCTCCTCCCCCTTCAAAAAATCACCTTTTTCCGGAGATGAGGATGAGGATGATGAGGGTAGTGGAGCAGAAGTACACACAAAATGGATTTTTATTCAAATTTAAAAGAGTACAATGGAGAAAGTTTTTCAACTCTCTCCCTTTTTTTACTTTCACCGCCGTGATCGTGGCCACCGTACCGCTTCACACAAGAGAGAGTGAATGGATGGCTGTCTCTGTAGGACTGAGGAAGATGTGAGAGAAACTGGGGATTTTCATCGAGAAAAGGGAAGGAGCGAGGATTGCATTCAAGAAATGCATGCAGCATGTAGACACGACGGATGAAGCGGAGAAAGGAAGGATCCCAGGGTACCACACACACACCGTGTACAACCAGACGAGCGGGAGTGTATAGGCGCCGGCGTTTTCTACAGTGTACAATAGACGAGATACACAATCCCTCAGCCGCATACAAATGTGGAGGAGAGTCGAGTGGAAGAAGAGAAGGTAAAAAAACGGAGAGAAAGATCTGAATCTCTTTTGGGACAAATCTATATCTAAATTCTGGCGTTTTGAAATGACATGGCAAAATTTCTATTCTTTTATGTGAATGTACGTGGATGTATATATGCGTGTGTGTGTGTGGAGGTTGGGAAAAGTGTAATAAAATTATTTTATGAGTGCCCCCTCAAGCCACCCCTTCTTTTCCCTGTGTATGAAGAACCAGATGCGGTCCTTCCTTTTGTTCTCAACTTTTTGAAGTTTGTCCCACAAACTGGCAAGTGTGTGACTCTCTGACTCTGACTATAGTTAATACACAAATTGCCATTAAACCCCGCTGTCTCGCGAAAACTGCATTTTATGTCAACCACAGACTGCCTTGAGTTGAAGAGTCAAAGAGGAAAAAGGGTGAGAGGAGGGCGTAGAGTCACTTGAAAAGAAAACTTTGTAATGTTTCTCATAAACTTTGACTACGTCAAAAAATTGAGATGCGGTTTGTGAAGAAAAGAAGGAAAAAAATTACGACTATACATTTAATTACGCACAAAATCCGTTCAAATGCGCATTTAACTATGAGAAATTCTCGTCGAGAATGTGAAATATCTTTGTCAATAGTTAAGATATAGATGGGGCGGGGGAATGACAGAATTATAATTATTTGCACACAACGACTAGGAAAGAGAGCGCAATTGTGTGGGTTTAATTTGGATTTTAATTGTGTGTTCAATTAGATGTCGCAGGATATTTGTTTAGGGTCAAAATAATGTCAGAAATGTTCATCATCTGTCCTTCCAAAGTAATGCAGTTCAAATATAGAATTATACGCACGAGTTCACCCACACACACATGAAACGCACAGAGTGACGCTACAACAAAGGCTCGTGGGGGTTGAAAGGGAATACTCTTGGAAAAATTTTCTCTCCACACACATACACAACAACAACTCACATCGTATTACACAAAGTGAATCGGTACACATTAAAGGTTGTGTGATGATGAACACCTGCGATTGCCATTCCTCTCTCCTCTGCCTGTTTTGTTGCTGTGAGAAATTTTTTTCTTCAAGTGGAAAGAGACAGAGTGAGTGAGTGAGATCTCAAGTAGGAAAATTTCAGCAAGCAGCCTGTTCACCTCTATGTGAGAAATGAGAAGGTCTTCTCTCCTTTCTCCTTTCACCTCCGGTGAGAAGAGAGAAAAGTGGAGGGGCAAGGACAGGTGGAGGAGGAAGAAGAAGAAGAGGAGGAGGAGGCGAATTGAGAGTGTTAAATTGTGTAAATGACTCCTTACGTACCTATAGTTTCAAACGTTGTCGGGTGTGATCTCGAATTTTTGCCTCAAAGGTTTCGGATAAAATACTAGACGATACAATCGTTCATATGCCACCTTTTTAGATTT
>WJFB01004127.1:0-10935 GCA_009870185.1 Pygmarrhopalites habei | reverse complement strand
TACACATTACCTGGCAATTGTGCACATTTACTAGATGTTGTATACATTCTCTAGATATTGTGTACATTCACTAGGTATTGTACACATTAGCTACTCTGTGCAGAATGGCTCCGACATATATAGTCCCAGTCGCTACAATATATAAATATATACTATGTATGTATGTATGCATGTAGTCTCTCCAATATTCAAAATATTCAATATTCAAGCTCAGCTCTGAATAGAGGGATTGACTTTTTTCTTTTCTCTTTTTATAAAAAAAACTAATGATTATTCAGGTATATACTGCGAGTTTTGCGAGATTATATAATTATTTCATTGTCTATAGTATGATACTCTGGTACTCGGTACACAGTTGAATGTCACGTGTCTCAATGACTGTGATCATGATCATGATCTCCGTGGTCATGTCCATGGTCCAGGACTGGTTGGTGTTCATCGTGATCATGGTCGTGGTCCAGGAGGGTTCCATTCAAACTGTGGTGGTGATTATGACTTCCTCCATGACTATGTGAGTGTCCTTCTGTAATTCAAGAAAAATTATTGTTCGATTAATCCTGCCCAGAGTCTTCCCATCAGTGTCTCTCATTAGACACAATTTTCTGAGTAGAAAGTTGTTTTCCATCCATGAGTAAATCGTGTGTGTACTGTGTGTGTGTGGTTATTTCATGGATTACTCTCCCTCATTTTTATGTGAGTAGATAATAATATATGTGGATTTAGGAAGGATGCTGAAGAGTATAATGATTTTTTTAATCTATTTCCCTACATCAAACTCTACCCCATTCTCTCTTTTCATGTTTTGAAGGGGTCGTGTGTTTTGTCTGGATGTTCGTTCACAATAAAAATATTAATAATCTCCTCTCCATTATGGGACTGTCTCTGTGTATTGTGTATATGCTATATCCTATTGCGTTGTGTCTTCTTCTACTTGTTGTTGTCATGTTCACACTGTACACCAACACATGTATGAAACCTACACACCCACACACACACAGCAGAACATGGGCTTTGAACGTCATTGTCTTTAGTGAGAAATTCTCCTCCTCTTTAATCTCAACCTAGGATCTTCCTTTTCCTCGTGAGGAGGAGAAGCAGGATGTTAAGTAATTAAGGAACATAAATAAATAAATTAAATAATAAAAAACTAGACTTACCCAGCAACTCGAGTGATGCCATAAGGACGAAGCCTACAATAGCGACAAGAATGTGAATGCTCTTCATTTTCAAATTTCTGCCCTCCGAGGCAAAAATCTCGAAGAAAGTGACGTACAACAGAGTCCCGGCAGCCAACCCCTAGAATTAATTAAAGATTATTATTATCAACTCTTCTTTTTCATACACAATTATGGAGGGCACTCGACTACCTCTTTATCTAGTTAGTGGATTAGTGAGAGAGAAATGAGGGAAATACTGGATTTGGCCACATATTACTCTCTCCCTCTCTCTCTATTTTTCTCAAAGACAGAATAATTGTAGACTCCAGTTTTATAAACTTTATTTCATCATGAATTTGCTAAATAATGTTGCAATAAATGTCGAAATTAAATTTATCAGAAACAAGTTAATGGTGAACGAGATTAAGAGTTTGAATTGAAAATTCAGTGTACACACATTCAATGTTTCACATTTTACTAAAAGACAGTTTGAGCACAGGAGAAATTATCTTTGGTGAGATCTTTGGTGAAAAGGATGACCTTCATTCATTTTTGTACGCACTTCGTATGTGGTGTGTGTGTGTTCTACATAATAAATTAAATGAGAGACTATGTCTAAAATGTCGGTTCATTGGACATCCCTCTTTTCCATTACAAAATGTTTAGAATATTGGCTAATATATTTGGACTATTATCTCCATTTGAGTCATAAATATGCGAGAGTAAAATTAAAAACAGTAAAAATTTAATGTTGTAGTTAAATGAAATGAGAGTGAATTTGTTTGAAAGAACATTGAGGAAAACAACCAAATATTTCATTTAAAAGTTAAACAACAGGACGACAATTAGGAGACCTTAGCATTGGGATTTTGATGGCAATTTTGCGTGCTGATCTTTAAACCCTTTGATTGTCATTATTATAATATTAAATATTTACTCGGTATAGTTATAATGTGTGTGTGAGTGTATATGTGTGTGATAATGCATTTTTAACTAGCGCATGTTTGCAATTATCATCTCCCTGACTGCATTTATAGTACAAGCAATGTGTCTTCGTAAGTGTGTTTGAAGGATTATCTGTGTGTGAGTTTATTGGTGAAGGCCAAAGAAAAAAGACGAAGAGACACAGAGAGAGAGAGATACTCGCATTCAAATCTGGAATTATTTAAATTTCTCCTTTTCCCTAATTAAATAATCTGTCAGGCTGATCATTTGTGTAATCGTTGTTCACATAGACAATGTCAATTTAACATTTAAATTGTGTGGAATACTTCCATACATGATTGTTTTCCAGGGAAAGAGGATCTACTTCTCAAATCTGTTTTCCTCATTTAAATTTCCAGGATGAATCAATTATTCTTCCCTGTTCCACGTCATTGTGTACATCTCCGTGTGTTTCCCCTCATAATAATCATAAAAAAGAAGGATTTTCTTTGTCAAATCTAAAAGCTCTCGACTCATATTTAACTGTAGTGATACATGACGTGGAGTCATTTCTTTGAATACGCTGCCATGTATTTCTCCATCGACAATAATTCTAAAGAATATTATTAGGAACCTGCACTCTCCCTCTCCCACATGTACTCACACACACTCACTCACAATTACACATGCATGAGGATGATCTGACAAAGAGTCTTATCTCTGTCCATGCGTAAATAATAAAGATATTGAAGACATGGGATCAAGTGAGGTTTGAAATTAAAAAAAAATGAGGAAAAAAAGTTTTCATTCAAGCGTACTTGAAGAGTTGAGAGGGCCGGGGATCGGAGAGAAAAGACGAGACAGCGTCCACAGGGACTTGAAGGGATGGATTTTTGTCAGCAGTCACTTATTCTCTCTCTCTCGGATATTTCAAACTAATTGCCAATTACGTTTTGTGCATTACTCTTTTTTCTATTTAACTAACCTATCCAACCCTCTCGACGACTATTTTTAAAAAAAACTCTCTTCTATTGTACATCATAATTGTACTACACTTTAAATCCCTCACTTCAACTTTACCATGGATAAAAGGAAATACTCGCAATTGCTTTTTTCACGTCATGTAAAGAGAGGTACATCAAAAAAATGTTTTTTAGAAATTAAAAGAAATCTATCTTTCTACATGTGCCTGCAATTCAGATTCAAATTAGTTGTTCATCACATGCACACATAAAAAACACGTGGATCATAATTGGAGCACACAGTGTAAAAGAAATTTGTCAACATGTCACACAGCACTGTGTAGACAGTAAGACGTTGACGAGAAATGGAGGAATAGAAAGATGATGATGTGAACTTGCCTGGAATGAGCCGATGACGAGAGCATGATGAATCTCATTCTTGAAAGACTCTTCAGAAATGAGGATGCCGATGGCTGTTCCCATGGGAGAGACTAAGGAGACGACGAGAATGTAGGTTATCATCCGAATAGGTTTCGTCTTTGAAGAGATGAGTTCGACCCCAATGCAAAATAAGATAGTACACTCATGGAGGGACACAGCCAGGAACAAGTACCACACATCTTTGGGTGTGGACTGGAGTCCAATGGCTAGCCCTTCAAAGATTCCATGAAAAGAGATTGCAATCACAATGACAATTCCCCGAATAGACCCAGCCACTGTCGACTCCTCGTCTTCACTCCCATCCAGTGGGAAATGACTATGACTGTGACAATGATGTCCTGACCCCGTTGTTGTGGACGATGAACCAATCTGTGACCCCTCTGGACTCCCTTCCCCATTATTGTTATGATGGTATGTCAACTGTGGATTGGATCCAGGTGACCTCAGTCCAGTCTCTGGACCGTGATGATGATTGTGAATCACATTGTGTCCATCCGAAGCAACACTGAATGAAGATGTGGAGAGGAGATTCATTTGAGAATTGGCAATGACGGTGTCACGCCACCAGTCTGGGTCAACATAAGAAAATTTTTCTGTCCCTCCGAAATGAGAATGGGAAACGGGTCGTTGCTGTTCATTTTTCATATTATTAATCTGATTGGCATAATCGGAGGGTCGGATTCTGGGCAACACACTCACAGCACCGGGACCAGCCCCAGCCGGTGGTATGTCACCATTTTGACTTGACAGATGATGATGAGGAGGAGGAGGAGGAAGGTAGGGTAAAGCTACCCGGACACTTGACGGTGACTCATCTTCTATTGATTGACGATGGGGCGGGAAAGGATTTGTGGAGGGCTTTGCTGTAATGTCTCCATTACTTTGGTATGCTCCATTTATATTCGCTTGGAAAGTTCGAGGGTCATGGAGACTCGATGAATTCTCTTCTTTCTCCACTGTTCCTTTACTCTTTTTATTTTTCCCTGTTGACTTGCAAGACTTTTTATCCTTTTTTGAAGGTCTACGCCGTCGATCAATTACAGTGTGAATCACATCCTCCAGTATGTAAACAACAAAGAATCCACCAATAAATATTATTTCGGCTATCGGGAATTCTGTCTTGGGTAGGGCAGTCTTGAAAGATTCCCTCACTTCGGGCATCATGTGTAGAAAACATGTAGCCAGGAGGACTCCACCCCCAAAGAACATGAGGAATGAAATTATTGTTTTCAATTTTGTCTCTTTAAATTTACTAGTCAGGCATCTCATCATGACCAAGGGAAGCATACCGAAGATTAGTCGAACAGCCCCTGATAGGGTCAATACTATTATTTTCAAAGATAGCAACTCCATTTTGATCACTTTTTAGTCCTGGACAAATTCAGAGGTCAGTCAACAAAAAATCAAATACACACTTAACTTGTAATTGAGCACATGCGAAAAATCACTCCACTTTCCAAAGACACGTGTAGTGAACGGAATCTCAAATTACTATTTTAAGGCACACTCTCATGTTTCTTTCTTGTTTTTTTATAAAAATAGTATCACTTTACAATGATTAAATTTATACTAGTATTAACTCGTTGCTTGACTCGTTGTTCTGGATGACTGGTAAATTCACTCGCTTGGAATCACCCAAATTGTTTCCTCTTGGTTAAAGGGAAAATAGAAAGTGAGATGGATGGATGATTGATTATTCCATGCAGAAAAACTTTTTTTCCCTTCCACTACAAATTTTTTTTGGTTGTACAAATTTGCGAAAAAAACACACATGCACGTGCGCACGGAACACCACACACCACCACACACAACCAAACACAATGACAATTAACACTTTAATTGCTCCCCTGAAATTAAATCTCAATTATTTGGTGGTTGAGATTTTCCATTTCCCTTCCACTTCTCCACTGTCTGTCTGTGTCAATCCTTCTTCTTGTCGTCATGAGTTGTGGGGAGAGTGTGTGAGAACTCATTTAGAAATTAGGAATCACTTTTTGAACAGTCACACAAACGCACCATTTAATGTGGATGTGAATGGACCTGAGGGGAATTAATAATTATGATATCAATTTTTTTTCAAATCAATTAACTCTAATTGGACTGTATGTTATGACAGGGAACGTGAGGCTAGGATGTGGGAACAGCCGAACAAAATTAAATGAAATGATTAAAAGAGACTCACGAATTAATTAGCAAAGGGCCATGTCAGGAGGGAATGATTTTTGACAATAGCAATTTGTCAATTAGATGATGATGATGTGTGGAAGAAAGAAGACGTTATCCACTTCTCCTCTTATCTTGAGACTTGTAATGAGAGTCCAAACAGAAGCAGTATGATCCCTACCCAATCTCTTTCTCCTTCGCTCTGTATCGTTTTTGTTCAATTCAGTTTTTAAAAAAATGTTGTACAAAGGGGGGGGGGAAGAAAAACACAGACAAAAAATTCACAAAACAAAACAGTGGAGTACACTACAGATGCATGTGTAATTCATCTGCATACTACACTACTCCTGTCTATTATGGTAATGTACAAACTAAACGGAGGTAGAGCTTTTGACTCTGTGTTCACATCGAAAGGAACAGACAATGGCCTGAATCTCAATAGTCAGCCAAGCACCAACTGAACACTCTGGCTCCTACAACACAGCAACAGTCACAGAAACACCAAACAGAAAAGAAAGTTTCCTCCTTCTCCACTCTCAGAGACACTGACTCTCCTCCTCTCCTCGACAAACTATAATAATATATTAGTAGAGTACCCCCCAGTATACATCATACATATGCATGTGTGTGATACTGTGGATTTTTGCAGCGTGCTTCCACTTTATTCCCCATTAACTAAACTTGCTTCCAAACATACACATACACGCAGCACTACAAGGCATAAGCCACAAAAACCCGTTCAAGTAATCCTTCAACAAACAAAGGGAGTTTTGCACATGAAGAGTCAAATATTATAAGTGTGTTCTTGTTGAATGTTCACTTTTTGACGTCTAATAAAACGCTTAATGTCTCTCAAAACTGTCATCTGTGGAAGGCGGTGAGTAGGTAGAAACTCGCAAAATTGCAATAATATTCTGATTCATTCACTTGATGTAAGGGTAAATATACATTTCAAGATAACTATTATTTTTACAGAAAAAAAACCACGCGAGGATTTTCTTGTCAAAATGTCAAGTTTAAAAATGCTTTCAATGTTTTCACCCAATTATAGGCAAACACAAGTTTTTCTTCTAGATTTTTATATAAGGAATTTATATTTGCAATTTTTTTGCCTGCAGCAATCTTCCCCCTCCTCTTCTATCCTTTTGGATTGTGTGGAGTATGCACAATTGTGGAGAGTGTGAAGAAAAGTGCATCCGCGTTGCATCAAATCACACGCCTTGCACCAACCTCCTCCTCTACATTGTTTTTTCTCTTGAGAGCTGAAATGGTTTTTGTGCGTGTGTGTGATGTTGTGCTGTATAAATAAGGTGTGTGTGTGTGTGGATTACTTTTTATTGATAATGGACATGGATGACACAAGACACTCCACACAAAGTAGTTGTTATTTCCACCCTCAACTCACTCGCCTGGCTTTCTAAAAAGTGTACACCACATTCATATTGTCATTATCCATTTTTTATTGTACTGTTCAAACATTCTTTTTCTTAATCTCTTTCCCTAAGACAGGCACACAATCTTCACAACCGTGAGATGACAAGTGGAGGAGGGAGTAGCATTTATATCAGATAAATTTTAATCACACAAGAAATTTTTATATCCCCCCTCCTTCTCTCTCTCGTGTCTGTGTGTATACTGTATTTAGACTTGTGGAGCGTAACACGCACAATTAACGCTTGATAGTCACACACACCACCTGCATTAAATTAACTCCTAAAGTCGTTGATGATGATGAGGGGAGGAGGAAGACGAAGAAGAAGCGCGAGAGTGGTGACTGTGTGGTTTGACTTGCACACACACGATTTCTATTACAATTTCTGTGGTTTCTTGATCTTAATCACTTAAGAGGGGAGGAGAAGAGGAGTAGACAGAGGTGACGAGTAAAAACGGAGAGAGACAGAAAGGAGAAGACACTCGATTTGAATTACAATTAACAACAATTGCTCTGTTTTCTCAAATTTGTGGTCACTGTCATTTTGGGTCTGCCAACACACACGCAGAGCACACACACGGTTTATGGAATTATGAGTTGATGAAGAGAAGCCGGCAAATAGTAGAGTACAGTTGAGGTGAGTGGAGGCCTAAGAAAGTTTAGAAAACACACACACGAAAACAAGTTATATATCCCAATATTACCAGTTGACTCCTGTCCACAATAACAATATATGTTATATGGACCTACACAGACAGTGTGTGTGTGTGTTTGTTGGACGGTTCAAAAAATTATTGACTTGGAGAATTCCGACTAGTATAGGGGAAAAGGATATTGTCCAGCCAGCCATTGTAGTTATTCCACGATATACCATGATACTGTTCATGTAAGGTACCTATGTAAAAAAAGAGATAAAATCCTGCACGTTTTTTCCCTCTCTCTCCCTCTCTTGTCTTGTGTTTCTTGGAGAGCCAGTCTTAAGAAGGGACAAAGAGGAAGGGATAATATAATGAAGTACAGTATAGTCCTCTATCTTTCTATATATGTAGTTTTCAGAGTTGTAAACTCAAAGTCAAAATATGAAAAGGAACGACGTGACGGACTGAAACAGTGCTAAACCATCTCTACTCAACTCAGCTCTCTGTACCTATATACTACATTCAACCAATATAATATTTAGCTAGTGGAGGGAGAGAGAGAGCGTGTGTGTGTGAGGTTAGAAATTCAAACAAGTTCCAAGAGATGTTATGTGCTGAAGGATCACTCTACTCTCTCACAATCCAATACGCTTTTAATATGCATGAAGACCGTGGATATGTGAGGGTAATATTGGATATACTAATTATGTAGGGACAGTCGATAAGTATGCAAAATGGAGTTCATCGCATTCTCCCTCTCTCTACACATTTTTCTCTGCACATTTTTTCTATATAGGATTGTGAAGAAATGATACTGGTGCCTTATATTATAAATGTACCTTAGTCAAACACACACACACGGCCCATTTGGATAGAGAATCTTACATTAGATTTTTGTTTCAACGATTTGACTTGAACGTGTGGATCGTGGTTAGTAGTTGTAGTTAAGGGAGATAATACAATCTCTTCTTGTCCTTATGTTTTGTTTAACTGTCTTTATATTATTACTCGTACACACACACTCCACTTTGAACATGGCATGATGAATGTGTCTACTGTGTGTGTAAAAGTAGTATGAGCGTATCTTTGTGTGTGTAAAATCTCACACAGGCAGTTAATATTGATGACCATGGACCAAAAATCCTGACTCAACCATCTCTCTCTATCCTTTCCATTCGGTTCATGATGTGAATATTCCATACAATCCCTAATATTGGCAACAAAAAAATACTCAAAGTGTTTGTTGTACAAATAACTTACACTTAGCACAAACATGCATACACGACGAGAGGACAATGTGACTTCTTCTCTTCTCCTAAAGAGTTGACTCAGTGTTGCCGCTACTTAAAAAAATGTAAGCAAAAGTAAATAAACTCGTCAGCAGAATCATTTAACTGTAATTTTTTTCCCGTGTAAAAATTAAATTTGCAAATTATTTTTCAGAGTACCAGTACACACACAGCCAAAAGATGTGTGGATTTTTGTGGAGTGTGTGACTCAGGGTTAGGATGAACGTGCTTCCATAATTCCCACGCCATTTTAATTTTTAGTGTCATTGTTGAATAGTTTTTAAAAAATGTTTTGACAACCATCCTTAGATAGAAAAAGAGTGTGGGATAGGGAACGGGATCCGTTTTTTGTGTATTTTTATTTTTTATTAAAAATGTTTTTTTAACGAGGGAACCAAAATTATTGAAGCTCCTCCAAAAGTAAATTTGAACAAGTTCAAATTTTATAATCCAAGGGAATCAACTAACTGTTCTGAGACGAAAGTGTAGATTATTTAAAAACTAAATATGATTAAAAATACACCATTAATTCTCTGTCAATATACCACTATTTTACTGTTTAAGAAGTACATAGTCGGTGGAGGGTAGTTGGGTCATGGTTGGGAGGCTAGATATAGACTAGGATAGGACCACAGGCATACTCAAGTAAACTAATACACACACACACACACAATGATTAAATTGATAAAACTAACTGTGGATTATTATCTCTCTTTTTTTCTCTAAGAATGCGCCTCTCTCCTCCTCCTTCCATGCATCCATGCATTTGCATACACAATATTCAAATCATTTTTCTTGACTGTCAAACATTTTGACTGAATGCTGGCCTTACTATCAGAATATATTTTAATTACAATCCCATGTCAAATATCTTTACATACGTATATGTATACACACACGACCCACGAAATGGGTGCATGTGTGCTGCAACAAACTTGAGCCTTTCCTTTCACAATACCTTATTGACCATCCCATTTTTTCTTATTATTGTATTTTTAAAGGTATTCCATCATTTGGACACTTAACATTTGGACACTTAATATTTGGACACTTAACATTTGGACACTTAATATTTGGACACTTAACATTTGGACACTTAATATTTGGACACTTAATATTTGGACACTTAACATTTGGACACTTAATATTTGGACACTTAACATTTGGACACTTAATATTTGGACACTTAACATTTGGACACTTAATATATGGACACTTAACATTCGGTCACCTAGCAATTGGCCACATTCATAATTGGACACCCAGAATTCGGTCACCTAGCAACTTGACTTATTGTTTTGGTCAAGTCACACATAGTAGCACATAGTATAGTCAAAGCCATCACTTTAACTGTGTATATCAGAAGCTGCAGCTTCTGACCCAATGAGAGAGAGAGAGAGAGAGAGAGAGAAACAGAGAGAGATATGGACTGAAACACACAAATTCCCATTCATTAAAAAAGTATTTCTTGGAAATGGGCTTTCTTTCTTTCAACAATATCATGCATTCAAATTCCGAATCAATGCCATTGGCTGACTCCCCAAATTCCTATTTACTATTTTCCAAAAATTCTGTCCAATATTTAATGCCAAGTATGGGAAAGGATTATAAAGTCCCCTCTCCAGCGGAAAATGGACATCATTTGACTTTTGGGAATCAACCAAAAAAATTATATTCCATTAGCTATCGAAATCCATTCTCTCAATTTTCAACGTACACACATCTCTCTCAACTATTTTGTTCCATTAAATCAATATTTACAACTCAGTTTGCAATTTTCTCTGAAAATTTCAATAAGAATTTGGAATGCCAAAAATCGTGAAGTCCTCTGCCACGAAGGATTTGTATATAGAAAAATTAAGGTTAATTCAGTCGGGATAGTTAGTTGGTGGTGCGAAAAAAAGTGTGGGGGGGGGGGGGGTTAACCCA
>WJFB01004126.1:0-10937 GCA_009870185.1 Pygmarrhopalites habei | reverse complement strand
AGAGTCCCTTCAATCGTCTAAAACGCATATCTTTGAGTTAGGTACACTTACATATCTTGGAAAATCCTGAAAACTATGTAACATGTAAAAGCGATGATAATACACGACTCCAGTTGCCATTGTTGTAAGACTCTAGACAAAAAGAAAAATTGACCCTCGTTATAGACTTTCAAAATATACTCACGTATATTTAATTTGAAAAGCAAAGACTATTATTCTTACCAGACTCATGTTGGAGCCCACCTCAATAATAAATCTGGCCCCTTCCCGTCTGTATCGGGACTCGGTTTCTGGACTCATACCCGCTTTCACGGATGGAGTTTGACGAAGCTCCTTCTTGTCGTAATACCACCTCATCGTGTCTTTGATGGACAACAATCGGGTGTCCAAAAATCAGACAAGACGAAAAAAAATTGTGTTCAAAAGTTTTGACGCTCACATTGAGCAAAATTCCTATCGTTTCAGTGACGTTCAAATATTTGTCACTGTGAAACTTAGTTTCTAAGTTCAAGCTAAATAATCATGATTTTAGCTTGAGATTTTAACTGACCTGGTTATAAAATGAACATAATAAGATTGGTCAATGGATCTATATTAAAAACAGAAGATAAAACCGTGTATTATATTCCAACATTTAATAAAACGAGTGACAATAAACGATCTATTGACCTTACTATTCTAGAAATTGTAGATATTTCTGAATCTAGGGACACGGGCCGAAAGTTTTATGAAGGATACAAAGGACATGTAAGTTACCATTGTCAGTTAAATCATAATTTATTAAAGACTACAATTAATATAAAATATTACCTGTTTTTGCAGATCTCCGATAAATTGTTGACCGACTGGCAAAAGGCATTTATTAAAAGTGGAGACGATAGTCGACAGTATGATATCTTTGACCTATTACAAAATGCTCTTAAACATTGTGACAATTTCGGTTTGACCTTGGGCTCCTCAAAAGATAAACCACGAACGTTAGACTTCTGGCAGGAAAATGCAGACGGGAGTGTCAATTCATTAGGACGAGTGAAATTGGAAACGGTTGTTACAAACACAATATTCTTTTGTAAAGTATTTTACTCCTGCAATGGAATTGTATAATATGACTTGTTTTCTTAAAAAATTCCAGATTGAGATAGTCCCTTCCACTGGTAGACTACTCGAGACAATTGTACTAAATCTTCGGGAAACGGCTGAGAAAAACTCTGAATTGCATAAAAATGCAGAAGGGAAAGAAGCTAAAGAAGACGAGTTGAAAAGAGGACTTGATGAACTGACGAGATTAAAAGTTAATACAATTTAACAATTTCAAAAAAATTATTAATTTCACAACAAAGATTAATAATGTATTTATTGGAACTTGTAATATTAGTACAGAATGGAAGATCGCTTGTACAGGGCGTTTACGAAGGTCCTCAATGAGAAGAAAAAGAAGATTCTTGAGTTGGAGAGGAGAGTCAGACTTCTGGAGGAACCAAATCAGACCCTGACACCAAATTCTAGTTCAAAATTACAAGTTCCCCAGCGTCCCAAAAGAAAACAAGGGATGGCTGACCCAATTTCATCTGAAGAAGAAGAAATGGAACGGTCATCATCTCCAGAGTATGAAAAGGAGACTGATGTTCAGGACTCAGATTCAGGGATAATACTAAAACAGACAACTCCAAAATCTTCAAAAAGAAAAACGAAGCAAAGTCCAAACAGTAGCAATAGTAGTGGTGAAAGACCAACTTGTAGCAGAAAATTATTCCCGTTAGAAACTGATAAAGTCTCAAATGACAGTGGTAGCCCTACGACTAAAATTAAAATAGAAAATTTGTCCCAGAAATCCACTGATGAGACCCTTTCACCCTCTCCTGTAAAGGGAAAGGTTGTCGCAGATTCTGAAACTGACTTCACTGACTCGTCACAAGAATTATTTGTTCCAAATTACTGCAAGAGACCAACTAGACAAAGTAATTTGAGGCCTACTAGGAATTCGTCCCAAGAGTGTGTGAATGAACCATTCCCAAAAAAGTCTCGCCTTGTCGATATGAAGAAAGAACCAGACGATGTGGAGAAAATGGTTGATGAGCCTAATCATATTTTAAATAGGATATTTGGGTCTGCATAGTAGACTTTTTAAAACTAATACGAGACAGAGAGTATTGAAACTGACCATTTCACTACTGTATGCATGTTTTTTTATTTTTAATTTGGGATGGTTTCCCTGCATTTGATAATCATCGGAATTTTTAGTGAGATTTGACACTGCAACATTAGTATTCACACAACATGAATTGGTAATGTTGTCCTCTTCATTCCTTTAGTCCTGTCTTTTGTTTTTAACATTTTAACAAGTTTTGTTTTTATTTATGTGGTGTTATGTTATGTGGTGTATTTATGAGAAATTCGTATTTGGTATTAATTTATGCGGAGATAAGAGACTATGAACATTAACAAAATTAATGCAAATAGTTTAGTGGTGCTATAAAATAGTTTATGCTTTAATATTAGAAAGGGTTGAATAAATGTATAGTACTTAAGTGATACTGGCTCTGGCTCATCTCTGCAGCTCACATCATATATATTTCAGATATCATGATTGAAGTGTGTGTGAATGTATGAGGATGACGTCACGAAACTGTGATTTAAAGCTACATATTTTTGAGGGACTAAAACATCATAATGTGGTTGATATGCGTAATAAATTATATTTTTTAAAATGGTTTAAAATTTTAATAGAAAATCTAACAGGTGTTGAGTACAAACCACAATTTCCAAAACTGTTAAGATTCTGAGACCAAACGTTAGTCATAAAATACTTAGGTATTAAATATATAATATATCATGGCAATACAAGTGTATATCGAAAATTGTGTGTAAAAAATAAATATTGTGAAAATATGACTAGAATGTTGACATATCATTAGCATTATATTGACTACGAAACACATTCAGTATCGTGACTAAACTTGTGAGCACTCTTGTAATTTTGCAATACTAAAATACTTTCTAAAGCGTGAAAATACAAAATTCGTTTTCTTTGTGAATACTAACTACAACAGTGGACGGAAACGATGGACGGCTGAGATCATTGTTGAATGGAACCACTTGGTCCTCTTTGAATATAACATTATAACCGTGAATAACTTACTCGCTAGAATTCAAACGTAGTTTGTAGAGACTGATAGGGAACAAAACAAGAATACAATGTCGGCTAAAGAGAATCGTGAGGTGTTTGATGTTGCAAATGGATAGAAAAAGTCTTGTGGTAATTTTATCGAGACCACAGGCCATTGTCCAATTTTTGGTGTGGGAGCCTTGGTGGCATCGATGAAACTGACAGCAGTGGCAACTCTCACCTGATGCTGATATGACAAACAATCCCCCTCATTATTCTGACAGCTTAATTTTTTGGGAACATTGAATGATTCTCCAAACTCGTACAGTACAGCAATAATCTTGGCTTGTGGAAAACTGACTGGTCCAACATACGCATAGGCTATCTTGATTTTCATTGTAGACACAATTTGATCACATCCATTGTTGTTGACATTGTCGGATGCTCCTTTTCCTAGATTTGTTGGCAAGCTTAACTGTAAAAAATATTCAAAACAACATATTTAATATGATGAGAAGAAAGAATTTTTCAAAAAAAACTCGTAAAGTAAATACCTATTGTGATAGTTTATTAAAACTTACAAAACCAACCAACTCCCAATCTCTCAAGTCATCCAAATCTGGGTTCCCAAAAGCAGCAACATGTAATCTGAACAAATTGTATAAAAAATTATTTTGTTTAAATTTCAAGGATATTGGCAAATCATTTGACTCAAATGTCTTGACAAAAAATTTGTTGTGAATGTACCTTCCTACATATTCCACATCTGATGAGAATCCTAGTAGAATTTTGACTATTTCTGATTGAAGATCACTACAATTATTGTAATTGGTGACATTGAGAAGGCATTCAGTTTGATGTCCCATTCCAAATAAAACATTTGACCTTTGATTACTGTCTACACTGCATACTCCGGGACCATGAATAGTCATCCATCCTTTGGGGTCCCTGTCCAGAGAAATTCCAAGTTTTTCTGGTGGTTTCGGGGTACCTTTGTCGGATGATAGTGGTTCATTTTCAGAACTTTCCTCCCCATCTCCTTCTTCTCCTTTGTTGACTTCATGTTTACCACTCTTTTTATTAGAATCTGTCTGTTCTCTACTTTCCTTCTCTTTCTCTACCTCAGACAAAATCATGACACCCATGACAATTGGCTTACCAACAATGTAACCGGGATTACCACTTCTTGGCCAATCCAGTGGGTGAACATCCTTATCATCTAAAAGTAATTGATTCTCTTTCTCAACAATCTTTGTCGTATTCGAACTTTCTTCCTCACTCCCTGATGGCTCTTCGATGACACTAGTTCTCCAAAAGAAATTGGTTGAGAATTCCTGTATAATTTCCCTGGGCGGAAATGTCAAGTTGTAGTCAGCCAATTGACCCCTGGCCACAGCTTTTGATAAACCCTCAATCCCCGAGTGAATAAATGTAAGTTCCAGACTTTCCAAAATGTTGTGACATGTTGAAGTGTCCTCTTTCCATATTGGCTCAGTAAAAGAAGATATTTGATGGCAGAGTCTTGTACCATTAGAAAATGATGAACACAATCCCAAAATTAATGGGATCCGGGTAATATTAACAGAGCTAGGATTTGCGATGAATCCTGCATTTTTGACGAATGTGTTGATATTAAGTTGAGGATTACCGGTACATGATGATTTCAAATTACTGATTTGAACATTACCTTAAAGTAAAGAGAAAAAAAATCAAATGACATAAAACAGAGATTGTCAACAATAAAAGAGTACTTGAAAGGTTAGTACATTACGTACATCTTGTTCGAATTGGCTGTAGAAATTTGATGTACTCTGTAGCTGAGCATTGTTTACTATAAAATGATGAGGGCAGACCTTTTCGATATAAATTGAAATTTCAAATTTTAGTTCAAGTTAATTGGCATGTATACAAACAAAATTCAAATACATAGTAAATAATCTCTTACCAAATGGTGAAATATTTTTTCCCAACCCAGGTATATTTTTTAATTGTAGCAAATAGCTTCCATATTTATAGGGCTCCCAAGAAACATCTTTTATCTTTCTCATTGTGTCCCAAGAAAATGTGAGCTTTGTTTTTGTTAAAACTTTCAAGTTCACGTTCTAAAACATTCAAAAAAAACATTACGCGTTTATTATTAAGGTCTTTTAAACTTAGTAATTGTTGTAAGCCACAATGAAATATACATGCTGTTATTACTTTTGGTTCTTGCTCCAGTTGATCAACATGTCCTACATTATCAGTGACAACACAGAACATGCCCCCACTAGCTTCTTCAATATGATATGGAGAATTTTCTCGGTAGAAAATTTGAGATCGAAAACAACTGTGACTATTGTGAGAGTGATGGGCACCTATTTGAGGTTTATAGTACTCACTATTGATACAGAATTGGAAAACTTTTCTCTCCATGTCATTGCAGTCCAGATCACAACAACAGTTCATGTCACATGATTTAATCTACAGAGCAGAAAAAAGCCATTTTCAGTTACAATATCATCCTAGGAGGAAAAGGAAACGTATCTTTAAACACAATTACTTACATGCAAGTCACAAGAGCAAACACGCCTGTTATTTGACGACGGCCTTTTTGTTGTTTTCGTGGTAGGTTTTACTGTTGTCGTCGTTGTGTCTGGTGTAGTAGTAGTTGAAGCAGTAGTAGTAGTCGTTGTTGAGGACACATTCAATGGTAAAATGGTGGAGCCAGGTAAGGAGGATTCTGTCGAAGCGTTGAAATTACTGTTGTCTGCATCTACGATTTTGGGTGGCAAGTCGACATCCGTTGTGTTATTTACTACAGAGTCATTCAGAGCATCAAGAGTCCAAGCCGTTGGAAAGAGAAAGTAACAAGTCAGTACAAGTAGTAAAAGATTCATTCTGGCTATGTTCAACGTTGAGTTAAGCATCCACTCCAAATTTGTCAAAATTTCGATGAATCACACTGATCTCAGCTACAATTACACCCGAAGGAATAGTTTTCAACCGATATCTTTCAGGGGAATTGATAATGAAATCACGATCGTTCAATTCAGCAGCTTGAAAGTGAGAAAAACAAAAGTTGTAGATTATATAGTTAATATCTAAAATTTTGAAATATGCATCCACTTTATCATGTAGTTATTATGAAAACTAACCTCCACCAAGAAAATAGCGAATGACTTCTTCTCGCACAGTTCCTGAAAAAATGGTACACACATACATTTATAAGGACAGTAAATGACACATTCATGTATAAAGTATAAATCATTTACTCATAACACTTACCAACTGGTCTCCAAGTTGGAATCTCCAAAATATGAGTTCCTGGAGACGACGGAATGTGGCAAGTTGCTATATTTGATCAAAACAAAAGGATATGTCATAAACACATTGACGTGTTATTTATGTATAAAGATTAACGAACTATTAGAATTATTAAAAATCTGATTTACCGTATCCAGCCAAGTCGTTTCTACCAAATTGATCTTGCCTTCTAACTTCAAAAACAAATTTTGGCCAACCAGTCAAACTCTTTGTAGCAAAATGAACGTCAATAGGGTGACTCCACTGAGCTATATCTTCTTCAGTTGTGTCAACTTGAGTCTGACCGTATTTTCTTCCAACAATAAGTTTCCAGTCACTTCCAGCATCTATATTCCACCGACAACAGGCTCCACAATTTCCAAATCCTTTCCCGTTTAGAATTTGTCCTAGAACATGTAATTCAGCCATGAACAACGAATTTATGGAGAGACCATTTGTACTAGTCAGTCTTCTCGTCCTCTGAAAAACACAAAACAGGAGAATTAGTTTAAAAGTGTCAAATGAAACAAAATTGTGTGACAATAATTTTATTCGAACCTTTTTTTGAAGCAAAATAATAAGTCAGTGTGGAACAATATTTCAATGACGGCCCGGGTTCTCTCCTGCTTCAAAAAGTCTCCTGGACGGGGTCACAGGTCAAACAAAATTTCGACCCCTTCTGAAGCCACAATTCGGTGTCTGTGATTTGTTTATTTCTGTAAATTATTTTTCTACAATTTATTATTTGCCTTCATTTGCTATGACAACGATTTTCTTACCTTTGAGCTCTCAATACGAGGACGATGGTAGTGGAGAGACAAGAACTAAGAAATTATAAATAATTTTCAAGTTGTAAAAATAATGTTTCAGTTCAAAATCGGAAATGCAAGGTCGAAGTCAAATACAAGTCTTTGCTCTGAAAGTAGTAGTGACTCGAGTGTCAGTATTGATAATTGTCAATACTCGATCGGAGATCGTTTGAAATGTGACAGTTATCTAGGAACTGTTCGTTACGTTGGTCAAGTGACCCCTCATCCAGGGCTTTGGCTCGGTGAGTTAGTTTGAGACTCGAATATATATTTGTTTGTATCGATGAAAAGGATGGCAAATATTTTTATATTATATATTTTTGTTATAGGTGTTGAGTGGGATGACCCCAGTCGAGGAAAACATGATGGAGCGGTTAACGGAGTAGAATATTTCAAGGTGAGTATCATGTTTGCAATTGTTTGCAACATTTTGTTATTACTTTATTACACATGCATTTTGTTCTATATTTCAAGGTTTCTCAACCAAAAGCAGCATCATTTGTCCGTCCTTCCAAAGTCAAGAAACTTCGGCACATTTTTGAAGCAATTCATGAACGATATGGTTATGACAAAGATGTAATCAATTCTATTCAAGATATTGGTGGTGGACTGGAACGAAGAAAGATTGACTACAGGTAATCATACTTGTATTAGAATACATGTTGCCCGTAAAGTGTAATTTTTTAAAAGATGAATTTCACATGCTTTGATAGCTTCCTGAAAATCATTGATGTGAGTTCGAGACAGATCTCAGACCTTGGGAAACGGGGTGAATTGGCTGAGCTGACTCCAAACGTCCAATTTTTGTACATTGCAGATAATTTAATTACTGAATGTGAGTAAATACAATATAATCTTATTAATGGATCTAATTATTCACGTCTTTAGAAATATAAACATGTACATGCTTTTTCTTTTTCAGGGCAAGCGATTGGTGATCTATGTGTAGGCCTTACTCACCTGCGAGGATTAGATGTCAGGTACAGAGATTTCGTTCATGTGATAGATAATAATGACAATGATAATATATTTCATGTGAAATCCTGCATTTTGATGTAGTGAGAATGCCTTACAACCCGTACCTGAAAACTTGAGTGAAACGTTGGAGACAGTATTTCAAAATTTGGATCACATTATAATGGGAAAATTGAAATATGATTGGAGTGAATTTTTGAAAGCTTCTTTCATGTGCAAAAATTTGAAGAATCTGCAGGTATTATCTTCAAGTTCATATGAATGTTTTAAAAATTATGTTATGTCACATAACTTATGTGTACAATGTTTTTATACGTATGCATAATGTAGGTTCAATACAACAAAATTGATCGTCTCAGCCCACCTCAAATGACCTTATTGAATTTGACAAGTCTTGACTTGGGAGGAAATTTGATCTCAGATTGGGATGAAATAAGGAAACTCAATGTGCTAATCATGTACGTTTATAAATAATTTAAAAGTAATTTTGTCAGGAATTAACGACGATAGTACTGATTATTTAATAATTTTTTGATGTGTCGTTAGGTTGGAGTATTTGAACTTGGCTGGAAATCGTATAGGATGTATTCGCTTTCCATTAGATATTCCAAATGAGGGAAATCCTGGTTCTCGTCAAACCACATCTTTATTCCCAAATTTGGCTCGACTGAATGTGTCAGAAAATTCTATTCCAGATGTATGTAAAAATCTACAGATTATTTATTTGCTTAATATATTTGATATATAGAGATATTTCGTAATTTGTCATGTCTTGTTCTTTTTTCTTTTATAGTGGTTATCTGTAAATGAATTAAATAAACTCTCCAAATTGAAAGAACTACGAATTGATACTAATCCCTTCTTGGACGTGGATACTAGACCGAATAATCGTCAAATGCTTATTGCAAGAATCGAGAAACTTAAGGCAAGATAAATTTGTATACCTAGTATGAATAATAACTAATTGACTGCCTAACTTTTATCAAGTATAATATTTTCAATTGTAGAAATTGGATGGAGTTGAAATAAATAAGCAAGAGAGGCGAGATGCAGAATTAGATTATATTAAAAAGTTTTCATCAAAATGGAATTCAGAAGGAGGTGTTCTTCGACCATTCATGGATCATCCCCGTTATGCTGGTTTAGTTGAAAGTTAGTAAATATTAAGCAATATACTTAAAGTAGTATAGTACCATAATCATTACTCATTTAATCTGATTTTTATGCTACAAATTACAGCTTATGGTTCATCTGAGGAGGGAGAATCAGGAGATGGGACGCCAAAATCAATGAAGACGACGTTGATTAGTAATGTCATTACATGTTTTTGGATGTGTATTTAAGTACTTTTAGTCTAGGTTGTATCTCATTCAAAGTATGGTTTCATAATTTTGCCTTTTTCTGCTGTACAGACTTGCAACTTATCCCAGAGAATTCTCCCCATAATCCACAGATGAAAAAATTATTACAGACCATGACTGTCCAAAAGCTAAAAATGCTTCTGCAAAGACTATTCAAGTTATCTGGCATTCCAATCGAAATAAAAGTAGTAAGCGGTCGTGTGAGTACAAAATAAGCATTTTAACAATAATTATTCACTTACGACTTAGGTCAACAAACATAAATGTTTTTCCATCTTCTCTACTTACAGAATGATCGTATTTCGTTCCCACTCGACAACGATTTTTATGACCTTTCCCAGTACTCATTGGAAGATGGTGACAAACTCTATCTCAAATGGTGATTCTACTTTGCATTTATGAGGCAAGTGACTGTGACGTTGTTTGCTTTGCAAATCATTATTATTATCAATAATATTAATTGTTATGAACCATCAACACTAATTAAGAGGTATAGTTTCTCGACTTTCATTAACCGCATTTAAGGAAGGAACGTTAACATTTACACTAATTACATTCATATTCTTTTATTACCTATCTAACGCTTTGCCAAACCAGGCGAAATTGTTGTACTACAAAAGATATAAGATACTTGTCAGAAGTGAAATTGTACTAGATCAGTAAAAAAACAAGAATCATACTTTGATTACCAAATGTAATTTTACAAATATTTGCTGTAATTCAATGCAATGAGTATTATGCATACGCTAATCCTAAGAATGAAAAAAATAAAATATATTAATACCATTCACATTGTGAATTTCACAATGAGTAGATTGAGATCTATTTCCCATTTTATTTTATTTTGCGAAGAATTCGAGCCAAGAACCTATTGATTTATAGTTCTCAAATCCATACAATACGATAAAATTTGCAGTCTAATCTTCAGGTCACCACTAAGGCCAGTCGGTGATCACAGCCACTGCTAGTAAATACAGTTCTAACATGATTAAGCTATTTGTTTAAAAAGTGTAATGATGTGACACGGATATCATCATTAAATCATTATTATCATAAAGTATAAACTAGAAAATTAAATTACTATAAAAAATCAAGTATATTTCGGATTATCAGTTAGCTCGTTTTCTCGAATGATAAATATAGTATACTAGCTTATGTGAAGCTGCTATGCAGCTTATGCCCTGTACACAATTCAGCAAGATCAGTTGGCCACAGTGACATGGAAATTCTGCAATTACCAAGATTCTAGAAATGTGAATGGTGTTTCTTGGTGACTTTGACCTCTATATTTCGACATGGTTGTCAAACACATTTGAAATGTCACATTTCATTCTTTACCTTTCATCTCTGTAGCAAGCATGCTCATTTTATAGTACCAATTTCTACTTCTTTAATTACCTTCAA
>WJFB01004125.1:0-10939 GCA_009870185.1 Pygmarrhopalites habei | reverse complement strand
CCCCCCCCCCCCCCCCCACACACACGCTGCATTACAGATACGAACCGTGCACTCCCTCAATAACATACTCACTGAAAACCTCAACTTTTAACTACTCTACTACTAGTTAGAAACTAAATGGCAAAAACCTATTCACCACCATCATCATTGCCACTACTACCACTACACTATGTACTACTACCCTCTTGCAATAGTGTATCTATTATATTTTATTACCAACAAAATACTACAGTGTACACTCTCAGCAAAATTCGGTCATATTAACCACATTTTTGGTCAAATTCAATCTTATTAGTAGTTGTATCCATGGTTTTTTTGGACCTACATTGGATATGGTTGGATCTACAATAAACCACAACGTTGTTCAAGTATACTTGTCCTCTCGTCGGTCTGTATTTGTGTGGTGGTGTGTGCGGACTGTATTAAATATATAAAATTTCAAACACATTCATAATACATTTATTAAAAGCCATGTTGTGTAGGTATTTCTGTGTCACATGGATTGACTTGTGATTCAGGGGATGCCTACTAGGCATTCGTTTTATAAGTCATTGTGCAATTATTCATAGGGAAAATATGTTCGGACATTGTAACGGATCAATGGAGTAAAAAGATGGGACCTACAAACAAACAAACAAATTCATTTGATCCCAGAAATTCTCACTGTCACTCTTCATACCTGTCTTGAAATCTAACTAATAATTTGTGGCTGTACATGTGTTGTGTAGGGATCTTCATTGATATCCTCTACAGGTTGAAATGGGACAGAGGTGAGTTGACTTTTTTCCATTATTATTAACCTAATATGAATGTCATTATTTTCACGTGGTTTTACTAATGTCTCTTAATAAAAGTGTACTAGTAGATACGAGTACTATTTACACAACATGCCAAAATCTACACGACCATTTGTATGTATTGTATGTACAATCCAATTAAATAGGGAAAGCGCAGGCATAACTGACCCTTTGCAGAAAATTACTCATAGCGACAGTTGTAGTGCGCAGAAATGCAAATAAAACATGCTGCCCGGTAGGTCAGTCACGTTCCATTGAAATAGGGGCACCAAACGACAAATTTATTTAAAATTATATTGGCAGTAAGTGTATAAAATTCCGTCACCAAAATTGTCGTTTTGGGCATAAATAACCCGTGCCTGAGGCATAACTAACCCATAGTTATATATGCCCATGGTCCTGTAAGTAACCCTGGGTTAAATTTCAAATTTCAAGCAGATGTAAAAACAGAGTAACAGAAACGACAAAAATTCAAATAAAATCATGTAAAATCAAAAAAATCAAAATTATATTTTTAAAAATCCATATTTTCAGCAATCAGAAAGTACACCGTTTTGGTCCTTTTGGAGCCTGTGTTCTCACACCGACACCTTTGATCTTGATTGCTTCAACTCGAGTCTCTTTAGCTGCTATTCTGGCGTCTTTTCTGGAGCGTGCCTCCATTTTTTCTTGTAGCTCTCCTTGATCCTATTTCCGTTTTCGGAGCTAGTGAGGATTGAGGAACTTCCCTTCTTCCTTTCCTTTCTTGGTTTTGGTGGGGCGACGGGTGTTGAGTTGTGGCTATTTTCAATTTCCATAGGAGAAATTATACATGCGCCCGGAGATCCATGATGTGGACTGTTGGGAACAACTAGTGTCACATGGACACTTTTACCATCCACACCTGTAACCAACTGCAGAGCTGGTTCAGAATGGGTCGGTGACAGGAGTGATGTGGAATTGGGGTCCAAACATGCAAATGTAGGCTGTGCCTCATCAGCCAGCTCTAATACTTCTATAATAATGGTGTTGGCTGGGCCGGTATCTGTACCCCACTCATGGTCAGCCAGATTTTCAACAGTGGTTTCCGCAGATAAATCGGAGGGGAAATTTTCTGAGGGGCGAAAGTCTTCATCAGTGAACACATTCCGGTTTGGCCCATAAGGGATTGACGTACTTTGCCAGACTCCACATTTTCGGAAGCTGTTTTCGGCTAATTCCTTTGGTTTTTTGGACGTCTGAGGTTATTACGACGAAACCCGTCGACCAAAAATGTCCTAGAGACCGTCCCCGAATAGTCAATTAGTTGCTGGTCACTCTCAATGACGTCGAATATAAATTATCCTGTCATGCCCACATGTGGCAGGGCGAATACCCGGGTTTTGGACTTCTTGGGTTCAAATGCCTGTAACTTCGGTAAAAGCACTCCGATCAATAAAATTCCGACACCGGATTAAAGAAAAAGAATCTTAATTTTGGTTTCCAACAATAGTTACACCAGAATGTCAAAAACCCCGAAAAACCGGAGACCCCAAAAACCGGGTATTATAAATCCGGGCATCCTGGAAAATTCAGCCAGCGTCCCAGATACTCCAACTTATTACCAAACTAATGCAGTTGGTTGTATAAAAAAATTCCAAGGGATGCCAAAGATATGAACAAAAGAAGATGAGTGTGAGACGTAAAAAATTTTGAGGACGATTTTCCAACTCCCAAAAATGTGACTTGATCGCGGTTTTGACCTTAGCATTTGGACACACGACAAGATCACAGCCCATATCATTATGTCCCGTAATCAGCATGCATTTGACCATCTCGGACAATTTTTTGGTCAATTTTCATCGACAGATACGTCCGGGACAACCTCAGACATTCGGAAAAACGAAGAAAAAATTTGAAATTTCACGATTTTTGACCGTTTTTCAACCCGGGCTGTAGGTCAGCCCTTCAACGGAATTGAATGGGACCAAAAGTGCATCAATTACCTTTTCCTTCGTCTACACTGGGATGTCATTTTCAGGAAATAATTCGAAAAACTACAAGAGTTATTTCACTTTAAAGAAGTCTATTTCGGTTTTCGAGATAATGCATATAATATGCAGTGGGTCGTTTTTGCGTACGGGTCAGTTATGCCTGCGCTTCCCCTATGTCTTACAAATTGTACACTAGGAAATTTACTTATGATAAAAAAAGGTATAAAATGTTGTACGTTCGCCTCACTCAAGGTTTACCAGTTTAAGATTTACTTAACGCCGGTTTAGGCCACAAAACGATGGATCCAGGAGTTATAACTCCAAGGGAACCTAATTGTAATTCTCAAATTTTCTAACAAACAAAATTCGGAGATTCTCTGAATATGTACGGCTTTGATTCATCCTATACAATGCTATGTACTCAATGAATTATTGTCAATTATTTTTGGTCTGATGATGGTCACTGAGTGTTTGTACAGGGTCCAGCATAACTCTTCCCCTACAGCCAATCCTAAGCAGGTCAAAAAATGTGCTAACTGCAAGTGCAGTTTTTAAAGAAATTTTTTGCTGGGTTTAGTCTGTATGATGCCAGGTCAAAAGGTCAAAATGTCTGGGATTGGGCTATACAAAATTTAAGACTTTCAAAAGAACTTTACAGAATGATTTTATTTTCGAAAAGCAGATTTTTTTCTGAAAAATTCACTGCTGATAGAGGTTGATCTGGG
Source organism: Pygmarrhopalites habei (assembly GCA_009870185.1). NCBI lineage: Eukaryota > Metazoa > Arthropoda > Collembola > Symphypleona > Arrhopalitidae > Pygmarrhopalites > Pygmarrhopalites habei. The sequence continues at coordinate 7,465 of WJFB01004125.1, read as the reverse complement.
CCACAAAACTAAACTACTTTGAAATTTTTCAAAATTTTTAAGAAAAAACTAAAAATTTGTCGCCCAATCCCAGACGCTTGAACTTTTGACCTGATATCATATGTGTTAAACCCAGAAGCAAATTCTTTACAAAATTACATTAGCACATTTTTTCTGATAGTACTCAGGATTGGTCGCAGGGGAGAGAAAAAGGTTATGGGTGACCCTGTACAATGAATTAATTTCCTACATTATTCATTTGAATTATAACCGCAAAAGTCGTAAAGAAAGGCTAAATGTGTGTTATGTTTTATTTTAATGTCCATGTAAGCATTTTTCAATTAAAACGATGTCCAGAGAATATGTACCGTAAATGTGTGAATAATTGACGCCTTGTCAATTAAAAATGGGAAACCGGGTAAGAAGCCTTTTTTTCTCTTTTCGATTGCAAATTGGTTCAAATGTTCTGTCGGTCCGTTCAACGCGTCAGACATTCGAGGGATCGAATATTTCATCTTGACATTCCTTATGTATGTCAGGGTTTGCAAAGGTTTGACACCCAGGGGACTAATCTTGGCATTATTACGCTATTCAATGGTGTGTGGATTCACAGACAGCGTACTGACTATTGTCAAAGGAATGCAAGTAACGTTATATGGAAAATTGAGCAGAATTTCTTTTTCATTCAATTTCCTCCTCATCCCACCCACCCTCACACACACACACAGTACATAGACTGTAGTAATAATATGATTACAAAATATGGCTAATGGAAAAGTAGTAATTAATGAAGACATGAGTATGGGAGTCATTCTGGCCAAACCTTCCCTACCACTACTACTTCTACACACCCATATCCTTGTAAAATGCAGGGCCTCGTATAAAACAAATATCATCATAATATTATTATTATGTACGGTTCACCTCTTGCTTTGTACGGAGTACAAGTCATATTTCATACTGTTAAATTTAAAATAATTCTATTACACACACACACTCTCTCTCTTCATCCATAGTGCAAGTTAAGGTGGCTGAAGTGTACAGTAGTGTAATTTTATTACGAACAAACAAAGTCCAATCTAAAGTCTCACGTTTCATTCTATTGGGGTGCTTCATTTCCCTTTACATGGCATGGTTGTATTTGTCCCCCTCTTACACACACACACTATAGGATATATACGCTACATATCTATGGTTGTTGATTATACTTGAACAAAGTTTAACTGAGTCTCACATTGATTGTCATTTAAAGGTCCATTAGTCCTGGTATTGAGTAGAGCTCACAAAAGAATTAAAGTCCAGGGTTTTTATGTCCCTCCATTCCAGGTGTCTATCTGTGTGTGTGTGGAATGAAATGAAGGCGTGAGTGCGTGTGTGTGTTCCGCATAATGCTTCCCGAAATATTAGGCAATCCACCCTCCCTTTTCTCTTCCTACAATAACAAACTGCCTTGTAGATTTCTGTGTGAAAATTTATTTTTATCTCAAGACTTTATCACTTTCCATACTCTAATGTGCTGACTGTCACATATATAATACTGGCTCCTCTCAGTCCGGTATTCCTCGGAAAAGCACTGAGCACACACACACCACCACCGTACACCTGGACAACAAAAACGTTTTTGCGAATTTTTCTATCTGACACGCTATAGGTACTTGGCCTATTCCCCCTTTCTGCCTTCCTCTCTCTCTCTCTCTGTCTCTCTGTGCTGTCGTCTTTTTATATGGAGTATAGTAAAATATAAAAAATATATTTCAAGGATGCATATAGTACCTATACAAAAAGGCCATTTTACAATGTGGCCCTCACACAACAATATATGAGTTGTAAGAGTCTGGATGGACAAATTCCTAATAAATTTTGTCATAGTAATAATAATGTTGCAATAATGACCACGGCGCCGTCACACACATGCACACACCACATCTGTTCAATTTACTACGAAGTACAGATAGAATAGTAGTGCTCACTCAGTTTTGATATTATCCGAGAAACTCCACACACCAAAAGATATAGATTAAAACATCTCCAGCTGCCTCCCCACTTCTCTCTTCTGATGTCGTCATCCTTGTTTTGTGAAATCCACAGTCAGTAGAGTATGAAATGACAAAGGCAATGCCAGTGTGAGGGTGACGCTTCGGACAGTCCTCATTAACTGTTAACAGTTTCTCAATTTTGGCAAACTTGAAACAATTCAGACTTGATACATAGTTTATGACATGTCTTTCCCAGACTTTCCTCCAGATCCTTTTTCTATCTTTGTCTTTGTTGTTGTGTCCCAAGTGCTTCTCTCTATCTCTCTTACTTCACTCTCACAATAAAAACGTGTCAATGGTGAATTTGGGTCGGTTCAAATCTTGTTGTTTATTTATTTAGTGTATAACTTTTGACTATTGACATTCTTTGAGTGAGAATTTCTTCCGTTTGGAATTTCAATTGAGAGGAAAAAGTAGTATTTGAACTATTTTTGTTGTCTTTGAGAGTCTTATTTGCTTCTATATATAATACATTATATAATAATGTATTCATGATTTTAGTTTCCGTATAGTTTAGTGTCTCTCTCTCTGTCTCTGTAAGAATGGGGGGTCGTCAAAATATTCATGATCAGAGAGAGAGAGAGGATACAAAGAGGGGAAGGGAGGGGGTAAATAAAACTTTTTCTTCTTTTCTTCTTCCCCAACGATCACACTCTCATCCGTTATCTTTTTTTCGAATCATATAACAGTTGTTTGAAAATTTTTCTTGAGCCTATGGCAATCCACTGCTTTTCTTCACAGATCTGGTTAAGGACTAGAAAGAAAGAAAGAGAGAGTGAGTGAGAGTGAAAGTGAATAGAGAGAGAGAGAAAACTTTTCCTTTTTTCAAGTAAAAGGAACGAGACATTGTATAAACTGGATTCAAAGTGAAAGAGCAGAACTTGCAGTGTGTAAAGCAAACAAATTGTATTGCGTTTTGTCTTTTATATAGAGTGGAAGTAAGCTACCTCGAAGGAGAAAGGACCTATAGCCCCGTTTTCACTCCTCTCTCTCTCCTTTTTCTACCACGCAATGTCATCAAAGCACGATCGAAGTTAGGCACACTCACTCAAAGTACCCGTTTCCTCATAGACAGGGAGTGAGGATTGAATTTTTCACCGATGAAACTCTTCGTTCCAGTCGTCCCCAGCCTCAGTTTCAGTTCTGCAGAGTCCGAGTGAACGTCAAGTTTCAGTCGAAAAAGCATCGTTCCCAGCTTCAGTGTAAGTTCTGCAGAGTGCGAGTGAACGTCAAGTTCCGGGAGAGAAAATCATAATTAAAACTCACCTTTCATCCGGCTCCCACGACTCGTCACCAAACTCTGTATCATCCATGTCACTTTTTGACATGGCCCACGAAACTTCACTGCTTTTTTTGCGTTTATTTCACGAGAAAATGAGGAAACTTATGTCGTTTTCCAAGGAGTAGAGATAGACCTCTGTACTACTCTCTCTGTAGTACTCAGTTCGTTTTCCAGTTTTCTCTGTATGTATGTATCGAGAGAGAGGCTCACTTCTTTTCTCCTCCGTAATTCTAACTAACTACCAAATCAAACAACCTCATTCATCAGTATTAGGTTCTCACGATACCTACAACAGTCATAAATTAAATTTCATGAATTTTCCAAATGTGACATTAAAATTTGTTTTCCCAGAGGTGAACTAAGCTCTGCGATTTCTCCGTGACGAGTTTACGAAAAACTCTTAATAAATTTGGAAAAGGAAAAAGTGTTTTTCGTCTTCATGAGGTAAGTCATTTATGTTTATCTAAACACACTTTTTAATCAATTAGCTAATTCATTGTTGGATATTGTGTCTATCACATTTTTAATCGGGTCTAACTAATCCTTGGGACATTTGAAATGTCAAAAACTGTTGGTTATAATTTTCTTCTTTTGTCACAGAAAATTTTTGACAGCTCGTAGATTTATTACCACTATTTGATGATTACATTTTAATCGTGTACTCTAATATGTCACAATTCAAATACAAAGCGTAGCTTATTAACAATACAAAGTGGTCAGTTTTTAAAAATGACAAGTGTGGAATTTGTGTCTTTGACGGATTTTGAGCACACTTTCATAAAAGTTGTTTAAATGACACTTCATTTTTTAGTCTATATGTATAATGACATCATTAACCAAACTAATTATATATCAATTGTCTGTCAGAAAGAAACATTTCGTGTCAGTTCATTCTCGGTTGAAATGTCAAAATTATATTTACAATGATTTTTCAAAATTTTGTTCTTTTTTTCTCTTTTCAGATGAGAGGATTTTCACAAAACACGGTCATGGTAAAGGAACAGTAATATTTCTGAAAGCAAGATTCTTTCGAGTCGTGTGTGGAATTAGACAATTAAAGTGGTCAGTTACTTCATCATTGGGGTTTCAAGGAAATTAGCTTGACCGAGTGTAGGTACAGTGATGGTGATATGAAAATTATACAGAGTGCGTCACGAAGAAATGGTTATGGTGTAAATTCGAATTTACGATTAGTCCAATGGGCCACATCAGCAGCAGAACTTTTACTTTCGCCTCACCGTGGTAAAACTTCTCCAATACCTACTCTTGAAGCACGTAGTAGAGTCAATGGGTTTCCAGTAGAGAACGCATTTTTGACCTCGACAACAACAACAGGAAGGGTTGAAAACACGATTGTGAACGTGACTCCGACAAGACAGGTTCCTAGTCGAACATACGTAACAATGAGCAATACACCTGTTGGATCAGACGAAGCCCTGTTGGCGAGTGCTCGCTCCTTTATTCCTTCCCTGACCAATGCCATGCACAAGGGTCAAGCGGGGAGAATAGGAGTGATTGGAGGAAGTGAAGAATACACTGGTAATTTTGATTCTCTCTTTCTTTGAAATTATCTCACACAACTTCTGCATTATCATAGATTAAGGGCGAATCAATTTGGTGATATTGTTCAAATGAAATGGCAATATTATCAAAAGCATATTTTCTAAGGAAGTAAATTTGTGGTTCACGTGTTGAATTTTACATCATGTAGAGTTTATCAAGTTACTTTACGTATGCCAAGTTTGGGTCATTGAAAATATTTTTGGGACAAAGTTAATATCGATCTTCTCATTTTGACAAGAAGAGTCCCACTGTACTCAGGAAAATTGTGTACGGGGTACAACCTACCTCTATAGTCTCCAAATGCCCAATTTAGTCCACCTATTTTTTAGTTTTTTGGTACCATCCTACTTGACTAAAGTAATGGCTAGTCATAAAACACTTGAAAGTGGAATCTGGTCATGCATTAAATGTAGAGCTAATTTGTTTAAGAAGATGTTACATATTATGATTTGATTATTATTATTTTACTTTAGGTGCTCCATACTTTTCTGCAATCTCAGCACTAAAAGGTTTTCCCATTTTCCTTTATGCCATTCGTCATAATATGATTATGTAGTTTAAGTAACTTGATCTAATTGTTGTCGTCCGTTTCTTTTTTTTCCCACTCTATAAAAAAAGTTGGTGCGGATCTTGCACATGTATTTTGTGCCAAGCCAGCATCCACGGTCATTAAAACATACAGTCCAGAGTTAATTGTTCATCCACTTCTGGACAGTGAAAATGCTGTTGATGCTATAATGGACTGGGTGCCTCGAATGCACTCATTTGTCATTGGACCGGGCTTAGGTAATTTAAAATACGTTTGTAATCTGAAAGACTTGTACTACTAGTGTAAGTTAAAATATTATTGTGTCAGAGTATTATTATAAAGTTGTTCAATAATTAAGTTTTGAGATACTTGACCTCTGTATACTCTTGGAAGAAAGAAAAGTCATAACCATGAACTGAAAGATTCGTAATAATGTTTAGGTCGGGATCCGAAAATATTAGAGACGGTAGCAGTGCTAATTCAAAAGCTGAAAGATTTGGAGAAGCCAATGATCATTGATGCTGATGGTCTCTTCCTCATCACCGAGAAACCTGAACTGATTCGCAACTACCCCAAAGCCATTCTAACGCCAAACTCTGTGGAATTTTCTCGTCTCTGTACAGTAGTCCTTGGTGGAGAATGTAAGCCAGCCCCAAGTGCAAGTGCTGATAAAGTCAGAGAACTTTCGATAGCTATGGGCTATGTGACTATTCTTCATAAAGGTGCAACTGATGTTGTAAGTAAACCATAAATAATTTCTTGAGTGTCTAGAATTACAATTATCATTGAGACAGAAAAGTAAGTCTGACTTGGCTAGATTCGTGTCGAGACTGACTGAAATTTGCACTAATTTGTCAAAATACATATTATTAGGTATATTGTAATAGGCATTGTGTAGGAAACAGTTATTTCAAAAAGGAAAAACTTTTACCCGACAGTCAACCTACCCTGGTATTCTATAAAGTTACAGTTTATTTTAAAGATTTGTATCAGTACCATGACTTTGACTCCTTTAATAAGTTTACATTTGAGTCAGAGGCCATGGGTATAATAATTATTTTTAGAAAAGTTGCATTTAATAAACTTCAAAGACCAACTACTTCTTGTCATTTGGATGGATGAAAGACTCTAGTTAATATTGTGGTCAACTACATATAGTGCGTATTTCGGAAAATTGAGGGTTCAGAATTATTAAGCTATTTTTTTCTCTTATCAAAGAAAACACTATTATGGGACCCGGAAATGAAATTATTCTCTCCACGTCTTATCTAGTACTAACATACGTTCCTACTAGGAACTCCCTAGGAACACAAACCATGAGGTTTGCAGGCACACTGCGTACACGTAAATTTTTTTTGGTAAGACATGTTTGATATGCAAGAATATGATTTCATTTTCTTCTCAGTGCTCCAACGGACGATTAACCGTTTGTTGTGCTGGTGGTGGATCAAATCGTAGATGTGGTGGGCAAGGTGACCTGTTAGCTGGAGCGTTAGGTAAGAAAATGTTTTAAGAATGCTTTATTGCTTTGTTGTAGGGAAGCGTAACCTTTCACTATTGAAGATTCGGTGAAAGTACTGCCACAGTGTGTGAAGACTCGGCATAGTATCTCATGATGTCAACCTATGCCTACATGCGATACAATTTAATAGTGTGTCATTTTGTTTCCTATTACTTTTCAGCTGTACTATTTCAATGGGCTTTAGGTAAGACGCTTTTTGTTTTTAAAACCATGCAGTTTTGAAAATGTGAATATCTATTTGCATGGACAAAATACATACTGAGAAGATTCAGTTTAGAGAAATATTTAGTTTTAATACTTTCACCATTGTATGACATCAAGTGTTTTTGTCATACGCTTTTTTATCGTTTGTTTGAGCAAGATCATTGTTTCCTGCACAAGCTGGAACATAGTCGTTGGTGATGATATTTTGAAAATAGCATTCGGTGAATCTATTTATCTTTTCAATTTTTCTAAAAGTAATAACTATAAACTTTCACTTTCCTATTTTCATATGTGTAATGAGATTTAGAAAATCGTCAGTTCACCAAAGGTTATTTTGTGTATTTTTGTAT
>WJFB01004124.1:0-10950 GCA_009870185.1 Pygmarrhopalites habei | reverse complement strand
TGTCAAAGCCGCTTAGCTGTCCTTGATTTTAAGCACCTACTCATACTTTTTCAAATGGAAAATCCGAATTTTTCTGAAAAATTTCCAAATAAAAATCGTGGCAGTCGAAGGGAGGATAGGGGACCTCCAAGTAAATACAACACCAAAAAGCACCCACCTACAAAAACATTTAAACGGCCTAATGACGTGTATATAAGTGAAGCGTCCAGTTTTCAGGTGAGAGACAAATAAATTCAGACTTTCTATTCATTTCATTATTTTACATTGATATATTTCTATCGATTTAATTTAATTTTGCAGGCACTGTACTCTAAATGTCAAAAACTATTGGATGGAGAATTTAGAATAATTTATTTGCATGGTATTGGAGAAGCAATACCTAAATCATTGAATATTGCTGCAAAACTCAAGTTGCACTACCAAGGGTCATTGGATTTCTCTGTAACCACATCATCTGTAAAACTCGTAGGTAAGTTGAGTAAAAAATATTTAGAATTCATATAAATATTATTATTAATATCATGTTCGACAATGCGTTTGTATAACATTGTGTTTCTGGATTTATTAGATGATTTGCTTCCAACTGATGACGATACTCCTCCAAGTCAAAGTTACCGTACCAAGTCAGCTGTAGATATTAAAATATTTAGAACCGTGGATTTACCGTAGGCAAAAATCTTCCACAATGTTTTTCACCCTTGATGAGATTACTAAATGGCTGGGTGTAAGTACATATTTGGATATTATTTGAAATCTAACAATACACACAAACTTATTATGCATTTGTCCATTTTTTGAAGAAATTTCCTTTTGACAATCTAGGTGACTGCGTATGAGATCTGGGTATTTTGCACCTCCCTTGGTGTTTTCACAATTCTTCTGTCCCTAAAATGTGACACTGACGCTTGGTCGGAAACATCTTGGTCTGTAATATTTGCACCATTATTTATAGGGGATGCAGTGAATTCTTACTTCTGTGCGACTGTATTTTTAAGAATGTATTTACAGAAGAAAGCAAGACCAGCTATCTTTAGAACAATGTGGAGTCTCACACAATTGTTTCTTATATTCCTTTTTGAACTTTTTCTCTGTGTGAAATTATCAGAGCCAAACTCATTTGAGATGAGCGAGATTTTTAGTCCATTATTCATCTTATCCCAACTCATAATGATAAGAGCCTGTCAACTTCACTAAAATAGAAAATGTACTTGAGCTAATTGTTATTTATTGCTATGAACTATGAATTGTTATAACTTATGATAATGTAAATACATTTTTTTGCACTCTACCTTCAAAATTCTTATTGTATCTGTAGAATAAAGGAATCGACACAAGATTTTGCACAACAGTAAAACTTTATTATTAATATTTTATTAAAAGCAAACCAGTAGCACTCAGTAGCACATATAGTATTATAGTAACAAATGTTACACAATGTTTTTATAAAATCTCTACTAGAAAAAAATTTCGGTCATGACGCGTCATCGAAAATCGAACAACAACAACAACAAAAAAAGAGAAAAAGAATATAACATTTTGTTGTCACATTCATTTAGCGTATGTAATGTGTAGTGCCCAGCCATGGAAGCATTTGGTGAACTTTCGACTTTCTCGACCTTTCAAGCTAGCAAACAGCTTTCTCGGTCTATCAGGCTGTTTCGCCCTTAAATGCTGAATGTACACCTGAGCAGATTTGTACGCAAGCTTTACTTCCACCTGAAACAATTTTAAAACCATTATGGATTAACCAAACTCTAATTTGATATTTTTAAGCACAGGAACGTTTAAAGAATTCTTTATAGTTAGTACAAAAATTTTACCTCGGATGATTTTGAGCCCAACCAAAGAAAAACTTGTTCTCCATTATCAAGAATCATAATGTCGTCGTCCGCGAGGTCATCCTGACAAAAGTCTGAACACTTTTCCGAAATTATAAAGTAACCCTTTTCGTTGGAACAACGGAATAATCTAGTGTAGTTCATAAATTCTGCATCTTGTTCGTAAGGCTTTGAACCACCCAAACCAACCCAGAAGAAATTTTCTGGTTCCTCTCCTTCATTCAAAATTTGAAGACTAAATTTTTCCTATTGAACAAAGTAATTTTCATAATCAATTTTCCTGCACTCATTTTGTCAACGTTAGATTTATTTATTCCTAGTCAAAAGCTCACTGGATTAAAGTAAGTTGTCGCAATTTCTTCAGCTAAACGTGATTCATCCTCTCGCGATTTGTTGCCAATCCATACGTAAACAATTCCATTAGTATCTTCTTTGTCGAAGGAGACTTTCAAAATGTAACTAGTATTCGCAACAAGTTTAATTATTATAATGACACATTGACACAATTGATGGTACCCACAAAAAAAATTAAGAAAAGTTGACATTTACCAGAAAGCTGAATTCAGTAAAGCAGCATCTGCTGGTATTTGAATTGTGCGTGTGCATAAAGAAGAAAATCCATTGGATCTTAAATGATAAAATTCAATTTCATTCGGCCCACTTCCTCGCTTTCCACTTTTTATAAGCATTTTCCGTTTGAAGTGTGATAAAAATTTGAATGATTCCTGCTGTTGATGTGTCCGAACAACTTCCAATTTGTCTCCAAAAAGTGACTCAAATTTTTTCTGCAAGCTGTGAGGATAAATCAATAATACAAAAATGGACCAAGTGTATCTCATGAAATGTAAGGTATCAAAAATCTTTGCAATTAAATTTACCTAAATGTAAATGTTAACCATCCCATATTCCCAGCATCCCTTCCTTGCCAAAAATATACAACACATTGAAAATCTTCTTCCACCGATTCTTCTTCTTCTGCTTCTCCAGCCGGATCAACCACTACGTTAATTAACAATTCCAAAAATTATTATTCGACCTATATTTAATCTATGTATCATTAAATTACCGATCCAATAACGACAAAGGAACACATAGCAATCCTGTGTGTAAAACGTCCCGAGTTCATTCTCAGGCAATCTCACAAATTTCTTCCCTTCTAATACAAATGCCTCCATTGCTTCCAAATCTTCATTCCATTCTTCTATCAGTTGAGTAGCCTTGGGATTAAAAAAATTCATTTTGAAAAATACACAACATACATACAAAATGATCAAATCCTTGTTTTCTTTTTTACTTGAAGTAAATAAACCTCTCAGTAAATTTACCTCTGATTCTGCTACTGATGGCTGACGCGGAGCAAATAAGGCAGAGAGATCAGCTTTGGTTTCTTGCTTTTCAGCCCACTTTGTCAAATCTGCACCGGTTCTTTGTACCGACTCGGCTGTTCTGGTAAAGTCAACAGCAATGACATCATCCCATGTGGAGAATTTTGATTTGAATACCTTCAAGAAACAAAACAAAGTTTCATCTCAATCCTCCAAACAAGGAAATTATGGATATTATAAAATATTTAAAACACCAACTTACCTGATTTTCTGAACCCTCTTGAACACGTGTGACCAAAGAATAACCTTCTGGTCGTTCAATCATTTGAAAAAGCTCTTGTGATAGTTTTAATGAAGCTGCACGTACGAGCCGTGTTGATTTTTTGCCAATCCTACAAATTACAAATGAATACTCAAAGATTCGTCTTACAAGAGATTTCATCCACTTAGAAAAAAATAAAATAGTCTATGCAAACTTACCAGACAAAAACATCTGACAAGCAATCGAGAATATAAACATTTTTTGTGTTGAGCAAAGATGGTGTCAACTTGTGATGAGGAATTTCAACTTGAGGCAATTCTAGATATCCCATGCCAAGGCCAACTAAAAGTATAAAAAGAAAAACATGTATGATAATGTGTTATTTACTACAATTCAATCAACTTCGTTAAATAATTCTTACCTTGGTATAAGCGTGGGGTCACTGGTTCAAAATCCTCTGGTACGTGTTCCTAAAATTTTCAATACATGCATTAGAAAAACTTTCAAGATGGAAAAACCTTTTCTGAAAAAGTAAAACTCACCTGAATTGGTTTTTCTGGCTTCTCTCCGGTAACATTTTCCAGATCTAAAGCTTTCCAGAACTCTGGGAGTTCTTGACTTTCAGTGAAAACGAATATTTCTCCCATATTTTTCCTTTCCTCTTTGTTCATCTTCTCAGCCATTAATCTAGATTAGAGAGAAAGTCATTGTTCCATGATAAAAATCAAAAGCTATGATGGACATTGTTATAATCATCTAGTGAACCAAACTAAAATTAGCTTACCGTGCTTTTGGCCGCAATGTATTTTTTGATTTTTTCCCAAACCATACATAAAGTTTCAGGCCATCGTCCAAAACAAAGACAAACCGTGGATCAAGAGACTCGTACAGTAGAGGAACGGGCTCTAGTTGTATACTAGAACCTTTACCATGAACTCTGTACAATCTAGTCATATATTCCTATGCAAGACCAACATAGACGTAGTTAAGTAATAGTTTTTCTATTAATGTTCCTCCAATTAAAAAATTCTATTAAACTGACCACTTCGTCAACGGTAAAAAATCCACTGGCAGTTCTACCACCTTCAATATAAGCTAATTCAGAATCAAATAGAGCAAGAAATTCTTCAGATTCATCAGCTTGTTCTTCCCTGACAGTTCGACATTGAGCTCCAAGATAATTTCTTAGATTAACTGCATGTATGGCAGCACAAGCACGTTTGTCCAACTGTAATCATGATGATTAAAATTTTACTATAAAATCCTTACATAAAAAATAGCTGAATATCAATAAAAGAGAGAGAAAAAACTTACGGTTGCTTTAAGACCAATCCAAAAATAAATTCTCCAGTCCAAGGAATTGTTAGCATCCAAAAATGTTTGTAGGACAATGTAACAATCTCCCTCGTAGAATTTTCCATGGGCTGCCTCTTCGATTTGATTTGGAAGAAAATTTTCGATTTCCCATATTGCCAAACCAGGGATCTGACCCACATCTTCATCGAAAAATTCTGAATAATCTAATGGTGGTTTTTCCAACGTTTCATCCCATCTAAAAATATCGTTACAAAACCATCATTAGGACCTGACACACTAACAAGAACCGTCTATGATATGAAATACGACGAAAAAATACACTATAGGAAAAAATTAACTAACCGTTTGGGCTTCAAAGGTTCTGCATGTTTGTTGTTATTAAAATTTTTGTTGTCTTTATCTTTTGCGATATCCTTCATCCCTTTAAGAATCTTTGCTTGTGCTGTATCAGCTTCTGCTGCATCCACGTGGCGACGTCGTAAACGTAATTTCCGAGCTATGGGATCCTTACTTGGTGCTAGTTGTATAAAATGATACAATTATGTTATGAATAAGATTTGTGTAAATAAATGCATTATTAATTTTTAAAATAATTGTATTACCGGGTGCAGGTGCGGTCGGGATTACTTTTGAGAAAAAAGAAAACGTATATGATTAAAGTAGGTTCCACAAATGTGATTATGAAGTTGGCAATTAGTGTGTACTTACTAGCTCCTGCAAGTCTCAGTTGATTTTGCAGGGAAAAATCGATATTGTAGAAGCAGACATCTCGACCTGAAACCATCATGGATTCTGTAGGTTTCGGTGGCATGACTAATTCAGGATTGTCCTTTAACTCTAATTGCTCCAAGTCCGTTAAAAGGTGAATAGCATCGGCTAAATGGAAAAAAACAAAGAAATACTCAATTTTGTATACTTATCATACACATCTTTACGTATATCTATTGCAAAAAACCATTTAATTACATACGTAATGTAATCAGTCTATTCCCAGCTAAGTTTAATTTCTTCAAGGAGCCGCACCTAAAATATTTTCCATAAACACAACATTACGTAAATAGTACAATTCATACAACGTCCTTTTCAAGAAATGACAAATTATTATACCGGCATAATCCTTCTGGTATCATTTCAAGATGGTTATTAGCAGCAGAGAAAACTTGCAATAAGCTTTAAAAGATCAAAAGAGGTTCATTATTTACATTTATCAAAATGCAACTATTTCTGAAATCACAGCAAGAAATTTGGAGTATCACGTACCCAAGTTTACCAATCCCAGATGGAATTCCTTCGAAATCCAATTTATTTCCGTTGACAAGTAGACGGCGAAGTGACGTCAACTTGCATAACGATGGAGGTAAAGATGTCAGTTCATTTCTGCACAAGTTGAATACCTCCAACTTTGTCCAAATGTCTATTTAAAAATACATCATTTCATTTAGTAAGTGATAAAAAGCTAAGATATTTTTTGTACCACATATTGTGTGTCTAATTACCGATTGCAACGGAAATCTCCTTCAGCTGATTTTCACTAAGATTAAGTCTCTTCAAACCAGGTAACGTGAATAGACCATCAGGTATCTTAGTCAGTCCATTTTTACTGGAAACAAAATTATTGAGAATATTTTGATTCTAGTCGAAGAATCTTGTGAAATTTGAGAATTGAATTTCACTGACCTCAAATCGACATCGGCAAGCCTCGTCAACAATTCCAAATTCGATGGCAAGTTCGTTAATGATCGTTGAGTATTTCGAAGATGTAAAGTTTCTAAGCTAACCAATGACGGAAGTTGACTGGAAAATAATAAATGCACATAATCCATTCTATTGAACTGTCATTTAGAGAATATGAAAGCAAACAAAATATGTATTTTACGTACCGAAACTGAAATAAAGCCAGAGGATTATCGTTCAAAATTAAAGTCTGTAGATGAACCAGTCTTCTTGTTTGTGGCGGAAGCGTTTCCAATTTATTATTACTCAAGTCAAGATGTAGCAAGTCTATGAGATTCATAAGGACATTGCCAGGCAAAGCATCAATACTGAAATTACACAAAATAAAAATAAATAAGTAGTCCTTTTCACTCATGTAATCAACTATTCAGAAGTTATAATAATTATTTACCTGTTGTTACTCAAATTCAAAACAAGAAGAGATTTAGCCTTTTCCAATCCTTGAGGTAATTCTTTCAAATTATTCCAGCTCAAGTCTAAAAAACACACACATGAAATAACAGAGATTGTAAAATCCTAATTTTTCCGTACACATTTTCCTGAGATGAAAAATAACTTTCCAGGGCAGATAAAATTTATTTATTTCGATTTGAGTAGGACATACCTAAAGTTGTCAGTTCTTCCAGGTCAAAAATTTGACTCGGAATACCCGAACTTTTGATCTTATTACTGCAATTTTAAAAGTAAACAAATAAATATTGTACATATACACACCTGCTATATCATACAGGGACTAATTTGTACAACTTGTAATGTATTGAATCAAAATATTACTGTCTCAAATTGATTGTGCGTAGACATGGAAGAGTTGTGAGTTCCCCATAAATTTTTTCCAATTCATTTCTTCTCAAAGAAATATGTTCAAGCTTTTGAAGTTTGCCAAGTTCATTAGGAATTTCACAGAGATTAGTTTTGTCAAGGCGAAGCCATCGAAGGGAATTCATCTCCTTCACTGATGATGGAAAACTTTTATTCTGAGACACAAAAAGTCAAAAGTTATAATTAATATCATTGAATGACATCATTAAAATATGTAGGTAAGTTAAAATACTACATAGTCCATGATTGAAATATTTATTACTTACTTTAAAGTCATTCTGAGAAAAATCCAATCCCCTGATAAATGGAAGCACTCCTGTTTTTGCCATGTTGATTAAGAGTCACACAGGGTTCAGGTAATTTTTAGTTAAATGGTTTAAGCGAGACCGTGTAAATAATTTAAGATGAATAAATAATAAGTTAAACCTAAATAAATACAGACACTTTGAACAAATCCAGGTAATTACAAGAGTAGTAAATAGAACCCGTTCAATGTAATATATATAGAATAAATAATAATAAACTTGTCTACTCGGGTTAAATAAATAAAGTGGTGACTTTTCAGGACATTCTTGAAAATCCACTTTAAATTTTTTTTGAAGTTTGACCACTCCCGCATCAAAAAGTCTCGTGACACCTTTGTTCACACAGATCGTTTTTTATTCACATAAACGAACGTTGAATGAAAAGTTAAATGATGTTTGTCATTCAGTGTCTTCCCCAGACTCGGCTCCACTTGTGTAAGCCTTTATTCTTTGCCAAGTTGACCTGATACCATATTTTGATTTAAGTTTTTCCATAAACTTGAACAGGACAGCACAACTTAAAGTCGACAGAATAAGGCCAAGAATACTCCAAATCAATATTCCCTTCGGATACTTAACAATGCTCCATTTAGAGATGACCAGTAAAATCACGGACACGAAATATCCAGTCTGTATGACATCTATTACAATATATATTTCTTTACGTACATGTTGTTAGCATCTTTCACAGATACCAGTTAAATATATTACCTGTGACAAAGTAGGGTGTTACATAGTCTAAACGCTCCTGCAAAAACATAAATATTATCCTGTCACAAAGATTATTCAATCGTGCTGTTAAAAATATTCAATTTGACTACTTTATGACATCCGGCAAGAAGGCCGAGACTGAAAGTAATACAGGCGATGGAGAAAACAAATGAGTCTAAAAGCAGAATCAACTATGGTACAGTAATGAACTACATGGCAATTTTATAATGAATATTTTGTGAAATCTTTCTCCTATTCACTTACTTTCAGGAATTAATTCTTCTTGAATAAAAATTTTATCATGTATCTCATAAATTGATGATGCGATGCTTGCCTACAAAATTACACATGAACAAATAGAACAAATAGAGAATCAGGTCGTTATTCAAGTTCGAGAAAATGGCTGAATCTTACAAGTAAACTAAGAGTTCCCAAAATATAAACGCTGTATTTCAGGGTCTTGTCAATTTCCCTCTTATCTCCTTCATCCTGACTTTTCTTTGATTTCTTTGCCATTTTTGTAGATTTCAAACGGTCAAGTTGTACTGTTCGATTTACGATAAATCATTCATTTATCGTGTAACAAAGTCCCTCAGTAAAGAATTGAGAAAATTTGAAAACATCCGATTGTCGAATAATAATTCGAATCATGGCAACTCATCCATTTTCCTTCTATTTTAAGTAATAAATTTTATTCAGTGCAATTTTGATTGCCGTACTTTTTCTTTTTACAAAAATTTTATTTTCCATTCTCAATAAAGTGATGACTGTGAATTTTTATTCGAAGCCTCAAAGTCTTCTCCGACTCGGATTGTCATTTCTGGACGTGAAAATCATCCCCTTGTTCCTTCCGGTCTGGATTTTCCATTGTTTTTTTCATTGTATTTCCAGAATTTGAAATCAAATTTTCTCTTTTAGAATCTCCAGCTGTTGTTGTAAGGAGGTAAGTAGGAGTGTCGGATATCCTCACAATTCCCATTTTGGATTGGACGACGTCCGAGATCATGTCATCATAGTAGTCATCTCCTCGCCCATGATATTTCTTTTTGAAATGATCATAGCTAATGTCCATGATGAGGAAAATGACTCCACCAATCTGCCACATTTTGAATATTGTGAGACATATCAGAAAGAGAAAGATGGTCATCCGACCGTTGAAGAATAGAAAACAAATGAGGATGACTACGGAGATGTAGTAAATACTCGTCATGAATGTCCAGGCGTAGAGTAGACGCTTCTTCCTCTAGTACAATTAGGAAAATGACAAAGTACAGGACAAAACTCAAGGGAATAACAAAATATTTCAAAAATAACTCACCAATAAGGCTGACAATAGGAGGCTAAAGGAATTGCATAATCCGACTACGCTTGAGGTACATTTCGAAACAAAAAAACAGACTTTTAGTTGAAACAAACTGCCCAATTAAAATCATTATAATTTTAGTAAATTTACAGACCTCAAAAATATGGCCCATACATAATAGACTTCTGTAAAAAGTAAAATTACAAGAAAATTTTAAAATTGTATCCGTCCTGACAAGAGAAAGTCAAAGTGGAAGTTGTACCAATATTCTGAATGACTGCTCTACTTCGCTTGTCGTAGAATCCATTTTCGTAAATTCCGTACAAATGCTTTTGTGTGGCTTTCCAGTGACGAATGTCTCGTAATCGGGTGACCGTGTACAAGGGAAAGGATTAAAAGGATTCCGAATACCTGCAAAAACATTCACAATTAATCATCGCTGTTTGTAACTATTATTGCACTAGTTATCTTCAGCTCACCATTTCAAAAATTGCATTACAGTAGGTCAAGACTGCAAAGATCGTACAGCGCTTTCCTTCTCCACATGAATTGCCACTTTTCTTCTTGTCATGCTTTGTATTGTCTTGAAACATTATTTGGCTAGAAGGGAAGTGAAGACTTCCTACCGTTCCAGATTGTTAACTATGAAATCATGTAACACCTTCAATTACGAATATTGAGGGATGGAAAAATAATTTTTTTGGAGAAAGTGATAAAAAATATTTCAAGGTCCTCGTAGGGTGCAGGGCCTTGCCCGTAAATGTATTACGAACGAGATGAACTCTACTTTCTCCACGAACCGATTCCTGGAATTTATCAGTGGATACCACTCCAAAATATCATCCTATAAGGATGAACACACGGAAATACGGTTACAGTCAGTTAACATTGTTCTCAATAACTTCTCAATTAAAAAGTTTAATTAACTTAATACACATTCACACAGCCTCCCTTGGAACTCTTACTTTTATTATTTTTATGCCTGACAAAGGAATCGAATTCCTGGAATTCATGCTCGTCCACAACTCATATGGAGAGACTTTCTTGCATTCTTGCTGCCTACATAAATGGAAGCTGGCAAGTCCTTCATTAGTTTCTTAGTGAGTGAATGAGTTTCTTAGAGTGCGAATCAAAACGAAGTCTATTTCTCGTAACAATTGAAATTATTTATTTGGTAGCTGAGAAATGAATGTTAAAAGACAACGAAAGTTGGTCACGGTAAACTGTGAACCTGAAACACTGAACTCCTAACATTGTTTCGAACTCTGCTGGAACTCTTAGAGTCGGCACTATCTGGAAATTTCTCATAGCTTCGTGTACTGTCTTTGAGATCCAG
>WJFB01004123.1:0-10956 GCA_009870185.1 Pygmarrhopalites habei | reverse complement strand
CCACTTTTCTGGACAGATGATCGAGATGATATCATGGAAGATGACCAAGTGGTTCCTGACAGCGACAACAATCATGATGATGATCAAATGGAGCTAGACAATCACGATGATAGAATAGAAAACGATGATCAGGTGGTTCCAGATGTCGATCGGGTGGTTTTAGATCCAGATCATATTGAAGATGACACATCTTTGTGGTCGGAAAGATCAGTTGACCTCCATCGGGTTTTCAGTATCCCTCCACTACCATCGCCTGTCAACAACGGAGTAATAATGTGAGTATATTTCTAAATAATTTTTGAATTACTTGAACTGTTACATGTAAATATGTGTGTGTGTTGTGTGGTGCGTGTGACATACGACATTTCTCAAATGTATTCTATTAAAATATTTTCAGGTCCTTTGATTATTCAATGACATCCGGAGATGAAGAACACTTGGTTGTACCGCTGGACGATGATTCCATGATCGACGCCGTTGTTTATGTCGATATTGTCGATGGAAGCCTCTATGACATGTTTATTGTGACATTATGACATTATGACCCAAACTGATCCTTGTTAATCAATGGTGGGTCGGTACGCAATAGGGATTAATTTGTGTGGTATCTTTAATTCTAATGTCAATGTTATATCTTATATATCTCTCCCACTGTCGTTCATTAAATTTTTATTAATGGGACTCTCATTTCACTTATTATTATCCCTGGCATCACATCAATACACATCTCATGATTCATTCCATGCCATCCCATCATGGAGTCATTCTGTTAATGGATAAGCACACTCCACTACAAGAAGGATGAGAGAGAGAACGTGTGTGTGTGTACACCACAAATACTGAGAGTAACAATAGTATGTATTGTTACAATACATGTAAATAAACTGGAATTACGCTGACCTCTTGTAAATTACTTACCAATGTGCAAAGCTGTAAATATATGCCTCCTCCTGGACTCGCTTCCGTCCAGTCTGACTTTGTCTGGTATCCCTTTCCCATCTCCTCTGCCTCCATTGGTCCTCCTCACAGATTAATCGCCTTTCCTAGTACTCCACGGGTGAAGTGGCAGGTGTGGAGAGAGGAGAGAGAGGGATTTCCAGGAACAAGGAGAATACCATGAAAGCACTCCCTCCGGACTACCATCCTCATAATGTAGTATGTGAACACAAAAACACCTGCTCACAGAGGATTACATTGTGTACTCAAGTTTTTACCGAAAAATTATCTTCTGACAAGAGGAGAAATGTCTAATAATGTAATAAGGCACGTGCTCTACCAAAGATGAAAAAGAAGGCGAGGAGAACTAGACTATGTCTCAAGATTGCAAATGATTTCTAGACCCAATAAAAAATAATTACGCAACAGATTGGGATTATTTTTATACCAAAGATAGAAAACGTTATTAGCTGTGTTCAGAATTTTTTGTAAGGGTCCAGGATCCCTTGGTAGTGAATTGGCCAAGGTTTTACTGAGGGTGTCGAAAAACCTCCTGTGCACGTGTTTTTGGAAAAGACTTGTGAATATTTTTATAAATTCTTTCGAAATATGAGAGGGGACAAGAGATTTCTTCTACCTTATGACATCGTCTCTTCGTGTGTGTGGAAAAAAATTTAATTGGCTCGGCTATTAAATAATTAGGGCAGTTTTCATTTTTTGCCACATACTCAGGATTTTATGGATTTAGAGGAGGAATAGCATTTCCCTTGTTGTGACAACATGTCATATCGGGAAAAAGAAAAGTTGATGGTTTTTGATGAAGGGTACAAGTGTCTTTATAATAGACTCCTTTTGGCAGATCATACCATTCATGGGACCCTCAGAACTATAGGGTTCCGAAACCTCCCTTCCTCGCCACCCGCTTGACACACCAACAGTTTGTAGTGAAATTTTTTTTATATTTTTAATTTTTTAAAAATTCCTTTTCAACTTTACTAGAGAAATAATGTTACTGTCTCGTAGGCACATTTTTTGGATGTTGGAAGCAGTAGGACTCGTTATCTATGGCGATAAAGTTGCCCATACGGGACAAAACTTTTTTCCTACAAATTTTTTAAAAAATCTTTGGGATTTTTCGGCCTGGATGGATTTTGTACATCACAAGACGACAAAACTCTGTGGGTGGTTCATTTTTAATTTGGTCACCACAAAATTTTGTGATGGTTATAGTTTCGCAAAATCCAGCGATTTTTTAAAAAAGTGCACAAACGTTTTTTCGAGGACGCTTGGAAATGCGATCACCATTTTGACAAATGACAAAATGGTATATTGCAAGTAATTTTTTTCTGAAAGGCAATTAGTTAATATACTTGGGAAAAAAATCATTTACAGTGTACATTCACAAGACACAGTTTTTTTGACTCTATAAAATTTGGTGAGTGTTATTAGATAAAAACATAGGGAAACAGATTTGACTATCCGGTTACCTCTCACTCTCAACAATTCAACTAGACTCATTCCCTATGAGGATAAATAGACGAGTAATATTTAGACTAAAGACTTGATACAGTACACAATTTCAATCCTCCTCATTGAACGTCTCAAAAAGCAGGTGGATGTGTAGATGTGATAAGGAAAACGTTTGTCTCACTCGACTCTACATAATATCTAATAATATTTAAAGTCGAGTTAAATAAAATTCGGTATAGTTCAGTATAGTACTATGTCCCCAGGGTCTGCCCTAATAGGACATCACCTGGATCAAGGAGAGAGATTCGGTAAAAGCATTTGACGACACACAGTCTCTTATTTTTTCATAGACCTCCCGCAGCCAGGCACGACTACCCATTCATGATGGCGACCCACTGTCTACCTTACCTTACCACTTTTCTCTAATATGTCTATTTTACTCCCATTCAACAGTAATCATGTGTTGACATGATGAAGTCTCCCGCCCAAAAGGGACAACCTGTTGGCACCTTCTCCCTCATACGTACCTTCTGACGTGAGTCAGTGTGTACAGAGTGTTACCCTCTTCTATTATACGTAGAGCACCTGGAGCTGTTGTATTACTTACAATAATCGTGAACTCTAAAAATGGACAGAACAAAACGTAAAAAGTACGTAAAAAGGTGTGTTGTACATTACCTTTTTTCCAGGACACACTGTTTTACGGAGAGACTACTTTATTAATTATCTGTACCCAAGTATGTCCCACTATTTTCGAGTAGACACTTGTTACATTTTATTTCTTCTTCCGAGTATCGGTTGTAAGCTAAATCAAGGTGTAAATGTTGTGTGCTTTGTATTTTCTAGCCTACACCTTTATGTTTACCGTCTTCGGTTTTTTAAAAGACACGCGGCATGTACCAGTAAATATTTATACATGTCGCGGATGTGAAGGTTTATTGGATAATGACAAAGTCTTATCCACACCACACATACCACAATGGAAGGGATTTTCACAGTAATTTCTATTTAAATCGAAATATAAATTATATTTAAATATATCTTATTTTCCCTTGTATAATTGAGAGAGACACTCATATATCTACAAATGACCAAAAGGACAAGGCAAGTCTTTCCCTGTCATCTTTACCTACCTTGTACACAGAGAAGAGTTGACTCTCTGTGGAAATAAATAAGCGACATCAGACGGGTAGGACGTGAAAAAAACGGCCTCAAAATACTAGCCGACCGGAGAAGACAAACTCTCTCCAGTTAGACACACACACACACACACATAGTGCCTTCATAAATTAAGTGTAGCTCTTAGGAGAATTTGAATAATTTTTAAAAACGGATTAGGATACAAAGAATCTGCTAGACAAATGTTTTTCACATTCCAATTGTCCCTATTAATAAATATTTAGCCAGATCCATCAGGAATATTGTCACCGACAACTTGTTGCATTTCCTGCTGGAAATCTTTTTTGTTCTTCCACTTTCTTTGTTAATTGAGGGGCACCGCTGATTCCAGTTCAATTCATACACTGGAAGTAAAATCTGTCTTTACATCTTTCAAATAGGAAAAGAAAATTCTGTACACTTTTCTCAAAGATTGTTAAAGCCAGGGGAAAACCTTTCACCTGTATATATGGCATGAAAGAGAAAGTTACGAAAGCCACACACACACGGTCACGGTTCATAAACCTCCCCCACTTCCAAATCATGAATGAACGTAAGAGTGAAAGTACATATTTATCTCTCTTCCCTATCTGTCTATCTTTCCTCATCCAATATTTGTGTTGACACGAAGGCGTCTCCCGTTCAACAGGTAACAAAAACTGTTCACACCTTCTCATGAATGCCCCCTCCATTCCCTCCACAGAGAGAGAGAGAAAAACCTTTTATTACCCTTTTGGCCTCAAATGCTCGTTTATTATTATAAGCCTCGAGATATTGTGGATTACACACATGGGCAGAATAACATAATACAATATGTTGTGTTGTGTGTACCTTCGAGAACCGGCATTTTCGAGCCTACGCCTTTATGTTTACCTTTTTTCCTTTTTCAAAAGACACACGCGACATACCAATAAATATTTATACATTCCAAATGTCAACAAATTTCTCTACAATGACTGTACAGACATGATAGTCAAGAAAATCAGTCAGCTAATTGGAAGAGTGACCTTGAGAAGGTTGAGAGTTGAGACCCGTTAACTGCATCTTTGCCATTTCCAGTCGTAATTTACTACTGTAATTCGATGCACATTTCATGGCTCGTTGCTTCTATCCTCAGTTTTGAATAGAGCTGTAAGGAAATAGTACCCACACACACACACTACACAATGAGGGCCCTTGTTCATTCAAGTGTACTATCAACTCAATGGGAGAGACCCTATCATTTTGACTGAGGAGGGTCTCGGATGTGAAGGGAATCGAGGGTTTATTGGGTAATGACAAAGTCTAGTCCACTCGACATACAACGGAATGAAAAGGAATTGGTGGAGAGAGAGACATTGTTCAAGTGTCTATGCAGTTTCATTTAACACATCTTTTCCCTTTTGAGTGAAAGAGGAATAGATAGGCAATTCTTCTTATCTGCGGGATTTAAACTTGGAACAACATTGAATGTAATCAGTCATCTATTATACTACTTTCATTTATGTGAATAAATATTACCCCACAAGCCCTACCGCCCATTAAATTTCACTACTCTCACCATCCATCATCTTTGAGAGACCTTTGAGTGGAGTCTAGTAACAGGCAATGGATTACGAGTGTGGTTAAATTGGACGCACCATGGCTAATGATACCAGTGTTCATGACAACTTTTCGTTTTTTTCTGGAATGAGAATTGTCGGCAGACAATCCACACAGTCAAAGACAACAAGGGTTTCGATGAGAGTCATACATTGCGTATTTAGTTAATCCTTGTTTTCATGTGTGCAACTATGAAGCGACCAAGCGTCACCAGGATTCTTGGGGAAATTATCTACATAAATATTGTGAGTGGCTACATTGAAATGACTATAATGTGAGCTCATGTGTAATAATACAGATGCTAAGAGAGTAGTAGGTATTTTTACGGACACCACTTACCGATACATAATTATGTGAGGGAATTTACATGGGATAATATATTGAGCCAGACAAAAAATCAAGAGTAAATAAATCGGTGAAAGAAACTGATAGGGCTACAATACGTGTGCGACAAAAAGGTGGTGAGTGGATTTGTGGATGTCATCATCGATCACAGTTTACCTATGGATTTTCACAGAAACAATTATACAATCATTCAAAATAATCGAGAGAGAGGCATCACACCTTTTGGCACATTTGTATTAAGATGGGCAGTATAGGTTTTCGTCCTCCATTGAGAGGACCTTTAACCTTGTTTCCAATATGGATGTATTATGTACACTTTAATAGTATTTCAAATACATCAACTGTCGTGTCATGTTACTACTGAGTAGAGGCATGATTGAAAGGGGAAAATAATGAAATGGGACAGCAAGCCGAAACACACATGACAGTATAAATGAAAGTTAGGAAAAGAAGAGAAGTAAAGGACAGAAGTAAAACGGCGTAGATTCAACACGTGGAAACTGTATGGAGAGACTTATTGAGTGAGTCGGTCGATTTGTGGTGGAAGGGGTTGTCCCCCTCCAAGATAAGAGAGGATGAAAAGAGAACTTTTGATACTCTGTAATGTTTATTATTCTGTAAGTACAGAGCGCTCAAACATTGGAGAGGCTCGCACAAGCCGAGCCTCCCTCTCGTCACATGTATGTATATGTATATTCGCAACAATACAAGTACGGCTAACCTTTGTTACTGGTTGTGTGGTGTTACTGGTGTGGGGATATTTCCCCCTGTGTATGCAGCTAGAGAAATGGAATGTGTTTGTTGTATGTACATACGACATATGTAGATATGGTACGACATATGTAGATATAGTACGAGGCAAGCTGAGGAGTCAAGTGCGGGGAGACGAGTATTGGCTGTTATACTCATATACATATACACATATATACACAGAGAGGAGAAACTTCTGCTCGCATCATCGCACCATACCGTATGAAATACAATTATGTACACACAGTAATGATTCCTTTATATCATCCACAGCTTTAAATACCCACAACCACTCAGCCCAATAACAACAACTCAATACCTTGTATACTAGTCAAGAGCAAACGTCTCTCGGACTCACGCCTCATTCACAAAACTGGAAAAGTGCGACAGCTCGAGTCAATTTGTGCTCGAGCATCCGTCAAGAACACAATACTTCCCTTTTCACATAAAGAGTCTGCCTGTCTCACATAATAATACAAACTCTTCATGGCTGGAATGGAAGAAGCGTGAGTGATAATCTTTATTATTTTTCCTTCCCTACAAGGGAAAAGAAGGAATTGAGTCACGAAATTTGTTTGTTCTGTGTGAACAGAGTTGTTCCTGAGAGAGGGGCAGAGGAGGAAAGGAATCGAGAATTAGACTCGGACATTTCTTTTTACGACCCACAGGCGGGCAGGAACATTGCAAGGCAACAACAACAGCCAGTTCCTGCGTAAGTAGTAAAACGATTTTTAAAAAATTCATTTGTCACATGTCATACGTCTATCTTATACCAAATAATAGAGAGGTTGTCGAAAAAAGAAAAATCATATCTTTCCTTAGCGGGAAAACACTTCTACCTATGTTAACATACGTAGAATTGTTTTTCCCGCTTATAAAAATATTATTTTTCTTTTTTCGCCAACTTCTCTATTTTTTTTGCAGTTTTGACCTACTCCGCACTTATGTGGATTTGTCCATTTTCCTCCAGGCTCGTCCCTAGTCCAAATCAAAGTCCCTACAACCTAGTGTTACTTAAACTTTTAATCTCTTTTTAACATTTATTTTAACTGAATAAATTTTATTGCAACAATATTGTTCTTTACAAGGAGAGAGTTTGTTTAATTTCTTAGTGGTCCCGAGCATTTGATTACTACACTACTAGTCTGACATTTTAAATATATAATATTTTTATCATCCACACACATAATCTGAGACCCTCAAAGCAGAGTTTTGAATGATAAGACTCTTATCATAAGAGAGAGAGAGAGAAATTCCATTCGAATGTGTTGTGGTTTACTGCTAGTAAGTACGTTGAGAGGGAATTAACGAGACGATTGCAATGTTGTGCAAAAAGATGCATACGAGGACTTTTTTCTCTTTTGTGTGGGTAAAAACCTATTATTCAATTGACACACACATACACGCACATTTAACTGTCTACTGAGAACAGACAGCCTCTACTCCATTACTAATATTTTGAGAATTGTTACGAGGGATTATAAAATCTTATATCCGGTGCAATGGTCATCTCACTTGTCCATGGGAGTCAGAATCCTAGATGGATTAGAAGAAAGGGAGAGAAGAGATGATGCAACTTTGAGAGCGTTCCATCCATTTAGTACACACACACACACATTTATGTGTACGTGTATACAGTATATGTATACACTATATTTATATACATGTACAAACTTGTCTTGGCATGTGATGCCAAAAAAATATTTTAATTAATGTGCATAAACGGAAGAGCATCTTGTTTTTCTATACATTATGGAAATGATAGTCTGGAACTTGTTTTATGGGATGAGTTCAACTTTGTATCTAATGCAATGCATTAAAGGTAAACAGCCTCGTCTTTTTCCATGCAAATTCGGTCAGTGTGCAACGAACATGTGAGTAACGGAAACAAAAAACCAGTACCATGCAAGGAGAATAGAGAGAGAGAGAGAAACCCCATTTCTATGTGACAACACAAAACTGCAAGCAAATACTTCAAGGCCACAATGTGAGCTAGTCATCAAATCATTCGTACCAACAATCATCCTTCTTAAATTAACGAAATCTGTCTATTCCTAAAATAATATCGTGTGTGTGCACACACAGACACACACATCACAATATTATACTCCCTTGTACACACATTCAGAGAGACACTCATGGAAACTATTGCAAACCAAACAAAAAGACATCTCTCTTTTCTTAAAAACATATGATGTCACACGGGAACGACATGAAAAAACTGCCTGAAAATCCTAGCTGCCCTCAATAAAAGACTCCCTCCACTTATACACACCGAAGCATCCCTCGTATGACTTACATTCTGTATATAAAGGGTGCCGGTATTAGAGAAATTGCACGTGGGGGTATAGTCGGTTGAATAGAGAGAGAGGCGTGAGCGGTGAGCAGGGAGCTCCATTCTCCCTCTCCTCGCATCAACATCTCTCTACTCCAGTTCTACTCCAGTGACGTAAATCTCATCTCTCAACGAGAACAAAACACACACACACACAAGAATATTATCCAAGTGACAGTATTTCAACAACGGTGAGTACAAAATATTTTTCCATGTGTTTCGTATACTCAGTTCCTCGCAGTGACTTTTTTCTTTATTTTCAACTTACTCTTTTGTCCATCAATATCTTTCTTTAATCTCTCTCTTATCCTCTTTCGAAATCAATTTAGTATGCAGTAGTTGACTAATATTCGTAAATCAGGATATTTGTGTGGACGCTTGTGTGTGCCAAGTGAGTGAGAGGACAAGGCAAGTCTTTCCCTGTCGTCTCTAACTAGACAGAAGAGACTCTCTGTGGAAAGAAATATGCGAGATCAGACGGGTAGGACGTGAAAAATACGTCCTGAAAACAAACTCTCCAGTCAGACACACCGAAGCATCCCTCTTACACTTCATAACCGTAATATATTCTGTGTATTTATTAAGGGTATTGCCAAGTGGTGTTTGAAAAATTGCACGTGCATAAAACTCAGTTAGTAAAAAGTAAAAGTCTCTCTCAGTGCAGGAAAATGTGTAAGAATTAACAACTTTTTTTGGTTACACTATCTCTCCCTCCCTGTCCCTGTGTGTGTGTGTGTCTCTCTCTCCGTCCCTGTGGTGTGTCTCTCTCTCTGTGTCTCTGTGTGTCTCTCTCTGTCTCTCTACTACGGAAAGAGGATAAAATTCTCTGGATTTTCTCGTTTACAGAAAAATGAAGATCTTCCAAGGAATTTGGTGGGCAGTGAAGCTTCTCATCAGAGCAGTGGGAATGACCCTGGCAATACCAAAGGTTGACGAATTCCCCCTCCCGGCCTTTCTTATCGATGAAAGAATGGAGGAAAGAGTTTACCGACGTCGTCGCCCGGTTTCGGTCGAAGTGGACCCACAGGCCAGTCCGCCTCCGGTTCCCGCCGGCTGACGATTTTGGGTAAAATAATTAACTAGCTAACAATTTACGGAAACCAGCAATGAAATTTGCTTGAGAGATGCGTGTCAAATTTAAATGAAATTATTTTTATCAGGTTACAACTACCTCATGAAGTCAAGGGAGTTGACACAGTCCCTATACCCGGCTGAGAATTTTGAGTGAGTTGACAGTTTTACAAAGAATCACAAAAATACATTCTTTTCAAAAATGTCATTGTGTAGTAATTAAATTATTTTTTTTGACAGATTGGAGCTTCCACACATGTGATGACTTTTCGTAACTAACTACAATATGAATGCATGTACGTGAGACTGTTTAAATCGTCAGAGAAATAAGAATAGGAAAACGTGATTACGAGACAATCCCACAATAATACTAAAGTGTCCTTGTCTGTGGCTGTGTCCAGCCTTATACTATCCTACCTGTATCGTATAGAATTTACAGAAGATTTATTGTATGTACAATATTATAGTAATCTTTAATTGTTACCAAACTGTTTCTGTTACTTTTATATGAAATGAATCTAGTTAGATCCATGGAAAAATTGTTACTTTCCCAAAGAATTACTTCTGACCCTTTGTTTTATGGTATATTTTTAGTCAACAAACCAATATAATGTGCTCTACTATTTTGTATACACTGACCTAGTCTTGTGAATTAAACTAATAAAGATTAATACTGTATTTCTACAGTATCATTGCATTTTTTTAATTGACATATTGACTCAGAATTCTCGGGTATAGGTGTTGTTCAAATAGAGAGAGAACACACACACGTGCCATTAT
The DNA here is from genome assembly GCA_009870185.1 of Pygmarrhopalites habei. Taxonomy (NCBI): domain Eukaryota; kingdom Metazoa; phylum Arthropoda; class Collembola; order Symphypleona; family Arrhopalitidae; genus Pygmarrhopalites; species Pygmarrhopalites habei. The sequence goes on along the minus strand of WJFB01004123.1, from coordinate 530 downwards.
TCATTTTTTAACACAAGTGCAAGTTTTCATAAATTCATGAGAGTTTTTGCACAATTTTACAAAGGATCAAAATAAGATAAATGTTATGGACGAACCAAGGTATTTACATACATAGATAAGCAGGTTCTCAGTTTGAGAATCGCCAACAAATTATCGATTCTAATTACATACGCTTGCAAATAAACATTTAGCCAGACCCTGCAGAAAAATTGCCACCGACAGCTTAATTGCACGTTAATTGTTGATTTCCTGCAGGAAATTTTAATTTCTGTTTTTCAACTGTCTTTAGCCCTTAGACTTTCCCTTTCATTGAAAATGTAGACTGAGACCGGGCTGAGACTCCCTTCTTTCTAATGATGTAAAAAATATTGCAAGGATTACGATATCTTTCTATGTCTGTGTGTGTGCCTATTTCTCTGTGTCGTGTGCATGTGTGTATACTATACACTGTACAGGGTTACCCTCATGAAAGTGCTTCAAAAGACTTTCACTGAAAAGCTATGCACCTGCTAGCCATAAAATTGACGCTG